>JAMZAV010005482.1:0-47987 GCA_024449915.1 Sweltsa coloradensis | reverse complement strand
GTCACAAATGCCATGAGCATTTCGATGTGTTGTGCTAAATGGCTGTCGTTCACGCAAAAATCACTCTTATGTGAGATTATTCATTTAAATCAATAAATAAATAAATAAATTGTATTTAGAGTCTTCCCACTCAGTTATATAACTGATTTTCAGTGGGGGACTTTATAATTATATTATTATATACTCACCCAAGCCAATATTACTCAGATGTTGATGGTGCACGCACTGCCAAAATAATACAAAGTCTGTCTCATTTGACAACTTTGAACTTGGCATAATACATTGTGTTCTTCGTGCATTTTGCATTCTGTGAATCGTCAATCACTGCCCCTACTTTCTTGTGTCACAGTATACGCAAGATACGACCATGGCACGGCATACTGTATTCTATTTTCTCCTGGTTTCAAATTGGAAGAAGTAATTCAAGTTGCAGTGTGTTGCAGATGAAATTGCAATTACAATTTTCTCATTAATCACAAAAAGCTCGTGTTTTGATAAAGTATTCTGTTTAAATTAGTTTCATTCAAATCCTATATTAGCATCCCAAAATCGATTATAAAGTACCAAACTTAAAAAAAACTTTACGAGGCGTGGAGACCCTCCTTCATAGGGATAGTGTGGTTTCGTCTTGCCCCCCTTGGCAAATATCCTCCCGGCGCCCATGCCACCCACCCACCCACCCTCTTGGGGGCCTCGCACTGTTGTGTAGTCAATGTAGCAATAATTGTTTATAGTCCTCATACACTGAATACCCTGTTATATAAGCCAGCAGTTTAGCCGAGATCGTTTAACCGTTCCCACTAGAACACTGAAGTTAAGCAGCATCGGGCGAGGTCAGGGGGAGAGTGGGTGACCGCTCTGCCCTGAAACTTAAATCGCTGGTTAGAGCAGATGGAGGGTTCGAGAGCTAGTGTAACAGCTTCGTTCTTCTCGACGTCTGCTCGGCAGTCCGGGTTAGTGGAGGAACCTGTATGAATGTCAAGGTTACATTATCCTTTCGGATGGGACGTTAAGCCGTTGGCCCCTTGGTACTTTTCGAAAGGAGTAGGCTACGTACCGGTACCGGGTTTCCCCTCCTCCCTTCTGTTCATACATGATCCTCATCTATCACCACTCATCGTCTCGAATAGCCAAAGTGCATTAACATGAGACGTTAAGCAGTGTCCAATCACACACTGTTATAAAACTAATAACCATGTCATTTTACCTTACTTGCGTTCGTCGTATTGTAACACTGCTATTTATTTAAACCTACAATAAAAGCTTAAAACATGCATTTCATATTTTTATTTTTATTTTGTAGATAAATGTTTATTTTTGAATTTGTGTGATGTTTTCCTTTTTTCCTTTCAAATTTGACGATAAAAACTGACGATAAATTTACACTTTTCCCCCGAAGTTGGCATTTAAAAAAAAATCATCTACCCAAAATTTAGTAAAATTCCTATCACACCGGTTCTAGTTAATTTAATCGTGAGTAGATTACAAAACAACGTTTGCAGATATGAGAATTGTGGTCCGAGTTCCAGCTGAGCTGCGGGAAGACTGCACCCTGCAGGTATTATAGTGCAGGTCAGCGCGCCACTGATTGCAAGTGTGCAAGTAGAAATGTTCTTTGTGACCGTGACCAGCGTTGAAGTCTCGTGGCAAGGCTTCTTCCGAGGTGGGTGCAGAGGTTTGGGTGAGGTCCACACAATGATATTTAACATCTATAGAAGACTAGATCCCCAGTCATTGGTCCACTGGTGTGTCAATTAGAAGCCACCTTGAATAGGTCAGTTTGTAAGATAAAGTAGGTTGGAGTGATTTGTAGCCCAAATATTTTTCAAGGTGGCTGTCTGGTTGACAAGTGAGCATATTAGCCATTAACACCAAATGATAACTACTAGGCCGCTTCGCTAACGCTTTTTTTCAGTCGCGTTGATGGATGAGCTTTTGAAAAAATCGTAAAAGTACGATTTCTTTGAGAAATATTTCTTCAAATGTCTCTAAAATCATAACATATATAATTTTAATGATTTTTAACGTTCCCATAAAGTTTCATCAAGATCGGAGTAGCCGTTTGCCAAATATCACAAAATATCTCATTAAAAAAAAAGTAAAAGTACGATTATCATCAGAAATATTTTATCGATTGTACCCAAAAACGTGGCAAGTCTAAGTTCAGAGATTTCGAAGGTCCCCTCAAATTTTCATCAAGATAACATAAGCCGTTTGCCCGGTAGAGCGCGAACAAACAGACAAAAATACAAACAAAAAAACAAAAAACAACCGAGTCAAATTTTTTTAGGGGTGAGTGAAATTTAAGTCTTCGCTTCGCTCATCCAAAAATATTCCCTTATGCAATAAACTTTTGTTGTTTCTGTTTGTGCATTCCCATGCTGCACAATCTAAAACCATAATCAAAACAATCCAGAGAAATACTTAATCGCATTTAAAACATAATGTAAGGCATAAATTGAAACACCAAATTGCCATCTTGATTAGGTCAGATTGACGCTTAAATTTGGTACGCTCTCGCCAGTGCGGACGTATTGGAGACTGGGGATCTAGTCTACTATAGATAAAATAATAATAATAATGTTAAAAAAAGTTAAATATTATTGGGTCCACAATAATCAAACACAACATGGGTATTTTCAAGATGGTTTTATTCTTGAAACAAAATATTAATTTATCTAAGTATGAGAATTTGTTTTTATAATTTTCTATAATGTGTAATGAGCGTAAACATTGGTCCTTTTTCACAGCAATTGGCCCTGGAACAGAAACACAATTAATTAGTTTGGTATTTTATTTTTTTATTTTTATTTATTTTATTTATTCCACACTATCTCTTCGGAGATGCCATATCTCTACGATGTACTTATCAACGTGAAATAAAGAATATGAATATGAATTGTGAAGAAAATGTTATATACACCTGGATGTAATGATCATTATACATAGAACTAAACCCACAGAAATCCATTACAATCCTAACCTATAAAGTAGCTGTACTATAAGCTACGTCACATGAATATATGCACAAGATTGCATCGTTCAGTTCAATCTATTAATGTCACACTGAAGCAGTCATCAGATACAGTCCACTCCTGTAGAAAATATTTCTGTGAAGCTTGATTTAAGGCACTTATTTATTATTATTCAATGATCATAGTACATTGTAATCATTAGGAGAACTGCAGTTTCCTTTTAGCATCTCAGAATTATTTTCCAAATGGAAATTTAGTCCCTGATTCTGAATTATCTCGGTCTCACCTTCCAACCCCCCCCCCCCCCCCTTTAAAATCAATCTAAGTTATGACCCCAATAACTACAGTATATCTTGTATAGTGTTCAGTTTCTGACTTACATCATCTATTTCCTGCCGAATCCACCTCCAAAGCTGGAGCTACTGGCTTGCGCCGAGGATCCACTGAACCCTCCTCCCAGACCACCCCCTCCGAAGCTCTGACTTGACGCTGAGCTCTGCGAGCCGGAGAGTCCTCCGCCGCCACCACCGTATCCTCCCCTGCCTCCGTAGCCGCCCCCGCCGTGACCCCCGCCATATCCTCTGCGTCCGCCCCCGTACCCTCCCCCGCCGTAGCCTCCCCCGCCGTAGCCTCTCCTTCCGCCTCCGAAGCCACCTCCCCGACCCCCGAACCCGTAGCCTGGCAGGGGGAGAGCCTCGGCGATGGGAGACCGCCGGACGCGGATATATTCCACAGGTTCATCTGGAAACAAACGCGAAATTTTATTTTTGCCATTCTTAAAACCTTTCACCCCTGACGGGACTTCCACTGCTCCTGAGTACATAGAGCTATCGCACATTCACATAGGATAATATTTATGCGCCTTGTACATAATTTTTGAACACTTTTGGTGTAAAAAATTGAAAAAAGTGGCATTTTGAAAATAGTATACAAAAAACCGAAAAAATAAGAAATTTAAATTTAAATTTAAATCAATCAATTTTCATTTTTTTTTTAAGATGCTTGTTCTTGAACTAAAATCTTTTTAAAAAAGAGAGAAAATTGTTGGAAATTGCTGTACATATGCAAAATCCAAATTAAAAAAAAAAAAATACTCAAGAAAAAGAGAAAATAGGTTCAAAAAAATTCTTATTTGGGCTTAAATTCATATTTACGGTGGCCTTCTTGGTTTTACAAAGAGTTAAGTTATGGTTCGAGCAAATTGGCAGGGAATATCCTAGAGCTAGTAAGAGTTCAGAAATCCTTGGGACAAGCTTTCAGTCAGGATTGTTGTTGGCGCGTAAAGGTCCGACAATATCTGGTTTAATGAGTCTCTCGCTTACACTCGAGAGTGCTCTGTTAGTGAAACAAAGCTAACAAGAAGCCGCTTACCATTCTATGTTATAATTAACACATTGATCATTTGCTGGAGGTGCTTAAGGCTGTTGTAATCAGGGTAGGGTCAAAACCTTAGAAGTCCATGAAAGTTGGCTGAATGAAAGAGTACCTTTAATACAACAGCGAAAAAAAAAATTTTTTTTTTTGGTCGGGTCATAACCTCACTATCGACTATTTTATGTCGTTTTTTTGACAATAGTGTAGCCAGCACAGATAGTGCAAAATTAAATTTTGTGAATCGGTTTTCTGGATATAGTTTCTTAAAACCTTTAGCTACAACTTCAACTATAAGGACAAATATATTTCTGAAATATCAGTAGGTTTACGATTTTTTTTTTTGCCAGACGATACAAAAATAAAAAAAATTCATATTTGTACCGTTTGACAAAAAAAATCGTACACCAACTGTATTTTCAGAAATCTATTTGTCCTTATAGTTAAAGTTGTAGCTAAAGGTGTTAAGAAACTGTATCCAGAAAACCGATTCTCAACAATTAATTTTGCAAAAACTGTGCTGGGTACATTGTCAAAAAAACAACACATAATGGCCAAAAGTAAGGTTACGTCTAGCCCAAATTTTTTTTTTTTCTTTTTTTTCCTGTTTTAAGTAAGGCCCTCTTTCATTCAGAAAACTTTTCAGCCATGTTTCTTCAACTTTCAAATTATCGGATAAGTTATTGTTTCAGTGTCAATATATTATTTAATATTCAGCAGATTGGCTTAGTCGGCCTATACAACTTTTCTTTGAATACGTTATTTTAAATATTTATTAAGAGGGAATGTGACACGTTTGGCTGTTAGCAAATAGCTTTTCGCTCGGCCAAGATGCATCCGACGTGTATATAAAACATTGCAAAGTTTTCAATGAAGCATACATGAACGGCCATGCGGTCAGAGAATTCCAACATTTTGTCTTAATCAGCCAGAAAAAAAAATCACGAATATAGACAATTTTGAAGTTTTTAACAAAACCAAATTCGTGAAAACTAATTTATTTTTTATAAATTATTTTAAAACAAAATTTGGAAAAATGTTACTGCAGAGCCCTATATTTCCACATTCGTGACATATGTTCAAAATTTCAGACACCTGTGGTGTCAGTCGGCCAAGCGAAAAGCAATTTACCTAAATCGCATGTCCTATATTATACTCTCATAAATGAGCTGCATACTGTCATGGCTCCATCCTTTAGTGTAATCTAGTCGCTCATTACTGATGTGTGATATTATAGACAATGTTATGTGTGTGCTTTAAACCTACCTAGTCCAAATAACTAGCTTGGTGCAGATATTAAGACAATCACAGGTACGGGAGCATCCAAGAGGGAGCGAAGCTTCGTAATCAACAAATCGTCGAACAGGGTGACAAAAATTTAAAAAAAATCGTCTTGCGTTGATTATTTTGGTGGCGGTGCCGGGTTGCCAATTCTCGCATTCATTGTGTGCGTGTGCGTGTGCGTGTGCTTCATTCTGCCTTGATCATCTTGTCAAATACAAAAATAAAAATGCTTCCTAAAGTTGTCATATCAATTTTATAAAATAATAAACCATACATTACAGAAGAAATTAATAATAATTCAATTATTGGCTTATCGCCTACCTTACCAAAAGTATTTTAAAGGTAGGTACAACCCTTATTGAAGTGATCACTAAATCTCCATGTGGTAGATGAAAATAGGTAGGCCCTACCTACTAGCTCAAACTGTAAGGTTACACATTTATGAATCAAACCCACAACCACCCGAATAACAGTTCAGTGTGCAAGCATTGAGCCCGATCATGAATCTGCGTGTGATGCATCATGGTTTCCCTACCACCGTGGCATTGAATGTCCATTGTCCTGTAAGACTATGTATCCTGATATCCTCGTCTGAATAGCATGATTATATTAAAGAGAGACACTAAATAATGAGAGTAGGACTAATCAAGGAAACTTTCTTCTTTAAAATTGTTTCAAATAAAAGGTTATTAAAAAGGGAAAAGTGGTTTCTTATATCCGATAAAATAATTAGCAATATTCAGCATCAAAGCTAAGTGTATTTTTTTTATTCATAGTCGACAAAATGTATTAAAATATAAAAAATTAAGTACAATCTGTTTTTCGAAACTAAGAATAAATAAAAGCGCAAAGATAAACGATTTGTAAATAGCATGTATTATATAATACTCGTTTTAAAAAAAAAACACGTCTCATCTCATTTTAATTGTTGACATCTTTGCTAATTATTAAATAAATAACAACACTTATTTATGTGTACCACGTTACCAAGAACGGTGTGATTATTGATTAAATTGTCAACGATATCAACAAATCCTTGGAACCGTGAATCCTACGACACAACAACAGCGAAGTATTAATGCGAAATAGTCAATGAAAAAGCAACATCGAAAGGCAAAAGCTGTAATCTTCATTAACGCTATGATTGAAAGTGAGGGTACTATTTCTCAACATGGCCGGTTGATAATTTTGAAAACTTTAGGTACATTAAATTTATTCGCCTATTTCGTATTAAAAAACACTACTGTTTGAGCATATTATTTGAAAAAAAATAAATCTGTTTACACAAAAAACGTGTGTAAAGTTAATAAGTACCAGACAATATTTGTTTAATTAGAAAGTAAATGAGATTGAAGTAGGCTATACTTAGTGCTATTCAATATCTATTTGTATATCATTAAGTTTAAAAGTGTAGGCCCTAGAATTTATTTAAAGATATAGCCAATATGTTTACTAAAATTAATGTTAAATATAAATCCATCAATCATGAAGTTGATTTAATTCGTCAATCGATTTGAGCGACAGAAAGAAATCTAAAACCTCCTCCTGTTTCAAGTAACTACAATGTGTGTGTGTGTTTTTTTTAATTAATCGCGAAAGGAATAAAGGAAGCCAGATCGCATAATTTCAATCAACACAATATCGAACACTTGATTTTATCAATTGTGTTTTTTTTTTAAATAAATAATCGTAAAGAACCCTTTTATAATAATTCACTTAATTACACATTGTGAAATAAATACCTGCATGGCGGTTTTCTATGAATAACATTCCATGCATGTTCAATAATAAAAAGCAGTTGTGCATTGAAAAATAAGAAAAATAAATTGAAATAATGACACTAAAAATTAAAAAGTACACATCACAGTAACCACATACCTTCATAGAATTCTTGGAAATATGGCATTGCCGCCGCTAAAGGCAGCAACACCATCAGAACAAAGACGCAAGGCTTGTACATCTTCACACTCCTAGCTTCACAAATCTTTACCTTACTATGGTATAGCCGAGAGACGCCACGGAATATTTATAGCAAGCATATCAGTCTTTACTAGGTTCAAGGCTAAATGGGAAGAAGCTTTGTGCAGGTATTTTAGACAAGACTACCAACCATACTTTATTTTTTCTTTCTTACAATTAAGCATGATGGCGGTAAAACCGGTTATTTCAATGTTGTCTTGTTTACATAATCTGCTACGCATTTTTGGTCGTTTTGTTGGTGTTAGTACCTGAAGCGTCTCTCTGACGGGAAAACCTAATTGCCACACGCCTCTTCGCGAGTGACGTTTCGTCTTGTTCCGGTGATCGTCAGGCGCTCAAGCTTCAAGGACGCGACCTTTCGCCGAGGAATTAAATGGTCAACCTTTGATTTCAGCCAGATGATTACGTCAAACGCACGAATCTCGTTTCAACTCAATTAAATATATTTTTAGTTTATACATATAAATATTTTTTTTAGTTTAATCCTGAAAACTTTCAAACAATTCGTTCCCGCTGACCTTTAGAAGATGTTTCTTCTCAACAGTAATAAACATTCGCTTCCAATATTGAGTTACACCTCACAATCTTACCTCACTCACAATGGTGGCTGATGCGTAGCGCGTGTGAGAAGCGGCTTCGAATCTAGGCACCGGCAATCCTGACTGATAGTTTATTCTTATATTTATCAATTTCATTCATAGGGAAACACTCCCGTTGGTGTAATTGATTTTATGTGAATTTATCCAGAAATTAAAAAATCCATCTCAGCGGAGTATCGAACCCCGGCCTCCCTAGTTGCGGTCAATTCTATTCAATCTAATTAGGTATACAATGCACCAACAATCCAGTAACCGCGTGTCCCAGGAAGGTGATGGATGTTATCGAAATATTACGCAGCAGGTGACTGCTGTGCAATTGTTATTTTAACCGTGTTTTGTTCAGGAAATCAGCGTACCGGCCCTAATTAACAATCCAGATGTTATGAAGTTAACAGTCTCGGTAGCTTAGGGGTAAAGCACTCGACTGGCAATTGGGAGACCGGGGTTTGATACCCCGCTGAGATGGGTTATGTAATTTCTGGATTGATTTACATATATTCATATAGGTTTCTACTTATGCTGGGATTGAGCGAAGTGAGTATAGCGACGGCCTCGGATTAAGTTATCATTCACAGCCCTCTCACGGTTACTCTCACTCAACCGTTACCTTACTTTTCCCCGAAACATGGCCCCTAAGGTTGCCCCCCCCCCCCCCCCCCCCCCCTCCCCCCCGGACAAAGCACATGAAATAAAAATTTCAGTATTTATATCAATCAGTTTAAAATAAAATTTAAAAAAAATAAAAAAATGTGAGGTAAAATATTTTAAGGTTTCCTTTAAGATTCGTATTGGTTGGTTTCTAGTTCCGAGTATCGACTGCACAAAAATTACATAGTTTTGGTATTGTATTCAGTCCACTACTTTTTTCTAAAACCCAACAAACGCATTCTAAAAACCTGATTTTCAAAATTTTCGTCTGCGGCGCTATTGTTAAGGAGCTCTGACCCCAAACCCCCTGTGCTTGCCCAACATGAGTACAATTGCCAAAATTCCTGCGGGTGCCTATGCACACCGGATAGATGGGTATGTAAAAATCGAAAAAATCGTAAAATTGCGATTTTCATAAAAAAATATTTTTTGATTGCGCTCAAATTTCACACGAATATATAAATTCATAAAATTAAGGTTCTGTGAAAAAATCATAACAATCGGATAAAGCATCTAGGTGTTATAAGTCGAAGGAATTTTTTTTAAATCGAAAACAATCGTAAAATTGCGATTTTCATGAGAAATAGTTTTTCGATTGCGCTCAAAAACGTGGCAGTTCTTAGTTCAGAGATTTAGAAGGTCTCTAGAAAATTTTATTGCAATTGGAGTATCGGTTTAGCCGGAATCGTGTTAACAGACACACAAAAATACAAACAGAAAAAAAGGAAAAAAAGAAGAAAAAGAAAAACATTCCGGATTTTTTTCTCCAGAGTAGTGAAATGGAATCTTCGCTTCGCTCGCTACGCTCATCCAATTAAAATAACCTTCTTATAAATTATATCTAGAAGCTAACCCCCCTATTTTTTTTTCTTTGATATTTTGCGAAATACGATTTCTTTTTTTTTCTTTGGGTTAAAACATAATATTTAAATCTAAAATTTGGAAAAATTGTGGATGGGCTTCCCCTTCCAGTCGCGGGTCCGAGCCCCCCACCATCACATTTCTGATTCTGCACTTCATAAGGAAGAAAATGATACAACTCCTAATACTCGTATCACAAAATCGCAGACGGAACCTAGAAATAACATGATGAAAAACCCACTATAATATATAATATTGTGCATAGATTGTGTTGTGTTTGGCACCGGCAAAAAATTTAATATTTAAACGATTTTATTAGTTTCATTGTTCTTTCTGATGGGAGCAATAATGAAAGGCAATGAATTAAGTTCGTGAATCGAAAGTACTTCCTTGCTTGCGGCCCTGTGTTATGACTTTGAGTAACCCTGGACAGTGGAACACAAGCGTCGCAAGGTCACGTGGGCCAACCTTGAAACTCGGAGCGCTTTTGGGTCTGCATGGGTGCAACTCAAGAACTTGGCAGCTATAAGTGCACGTGTGTTATTAAAGAACCGAGAACAATGTGGAAGAATCTTCCTGTATAATCATGAAGATGAATTTCGAAAGCAGATTGCATATTTTAATCTTAATTCCTTGTTACCGGAACCCACTCTTTGAGCAGACCTGTTCATCCAACATGAATGTCCAGTGGCGTACCCAGGAGAGGTTGATGTTAATTGTTAAGAGGGAATGGGACCCATTTTGGCAGTTAGCAAATAGCTATTCGCTCGACCAAGATGCATCCGACGTAAACGAAACTTTGCAAAGTTGTCAATAAAGCATACATGGACAGCCCCGCGGTCATAGATTTTCAAAATTTTGTCTAAATCAGCCAGAAAAAAATCACGAATATAGTGAATTTTGGCGTTTTTAATAAAATCAAAATTCGCAGAAAACTAATTTATTTTTTTATAAATAATTTTAAAATTAAAATTTGGAAATGTGTAACTGCAGAGCCCTATATTTCCACATTCGTGACGTATGTTCAAAATTTCAAACACCTGTGGTGTCAGTCGGCCGAGCGAACAGCAATTTGCCTAAAACACATGTGGCGAAGAATGGATATCTGGGTTTTCAACAGTCGAGATGATTAAATAAGACTGTTTTTGTAGAACTTAATGCACTTTAGAGCAGAATAATAAGAACAAATATATATGTATTTTACTACTTAAAGTATTTGACACCATATTATACCTTCCCAACCACAATGCTTCAGGGTCCACGAAGAGTAATATAATAGTATCTGTGCTTCATTTAATTGCTTCACATGAATCAGCAATAAGATGAAAATGAAACGAATATGAAATATAAAGGAGTAAAGGGCCAAATCTTACAGATGGGTACTAATTTCACTTTCTGTCATATTACTTATGATGATTACTAGGAAAACGCTTAAGTCCCGCCGCGTTGTTGGATGAGCGTAATTGGTGCAATGAGCTGCCATGTGTTATGCGAATTTTCTGTTGTTCTGTGGAAAAATCATTACTAAGTTGAATTTTTTTTTAATTTAATTAAATTAAATTAAATTAAATTAAAAATTAACTTTAATTTTTTAATTTATTAATCGTTATTGTTTAAAAAAATCGTAAAATTGCTATTTTTATAAGAATTAATTTCTCGATTGCGCTCAAATTTAACACTAATATACAATTCATAGAATTAAGGTTCTGCGAAAAAATAATTACAATCGGATAAAGCATGTAGGTGTTATAAGTCAAAGAATTGTTTAAAAAAAGAAAAAACCCGTAAAATTTCGATTTTTATGATAAATATTTTTTCAATTGCGCTCAAATTTCACAAGAATATCTAAATTCATAAAATAAAGGTTCTGTGCAAAAATCATTAAAATCGGATAAAGCATGTAGGTGTTATAAGTCAAAGAAATTTTAAAAAAATCGAAAAAAATCGTAAAATTGCGATTTTCATGAGAAATAATTTCCGATTGCGCTCAAAAACGTGGCAGTTCTAAGTTCAGAGATTTCGAAGGCCTCCATAAAATTTCATCTCAATCGGAGTATCGGTTTAGCCGGAATCGTGCGGACAAACAGACAAAAATACAAAAAAAAAAAAAGAAAAAAAAAAAAAAAAAAAACATTCCGGATTTTTTTCTCCAGTGTAGTAGAATGGAATCTTCGCTACGCTCATCCAATTAAACTAGGAAAACGCTTAAGTCCCGCCGCGTTGTTGGATGAGCGTAATTGGTGCATTGAGCTGCCATGTGTTATGCGGATTTACTGTTGTTCTGTGAAAAAATCATTACTAAGTTGAAGATATTTTTAAAATTAAATTTAATTTAATAAAAATTAAATTTTATTTAATAAAAATTAACTTAAATTTTAATTTTTTTTAATGATTCGAAATTTTAAAAAAGGAAAAAATCGTAATATTGAAATTTTCATAAGAAATAATTATTCGATTGCGCACAAATTTTACACGAATATATTAATTCATAATATTAAGGTTCTGTAAAAAAATCATTACAATCGGATAAAGCATGTAGGTGTTATAAGCTGGAGAAACTTTAAAAATTGAAAAAAGTCGTAAAATTGCGATTTTCGTTAAAAATATTTTTTTGATAACGCTCAAATTTTACACGAATATATCAATTCATAAAATAAAGGTTCTGTGAAAAAATCATTACAATCGGACAAAGCATGTAGGTGTTGTAAGTCGAAGAAATTGTTAAAAAATCGAAAAAAAATCGTAAAATTGCGATTTTCATGAGAAATTTTTTTTCGATTGTGCTCAAAAACGTGGCAGTTCTAAGTTCAGAGATTTCGAAGACCTCCATAAAATTTCATCGCAATCGGAGTATCGGTTTAGCCGGAATCGTGCTAACAAACAGACAAAAATACAAAAAAAAAAAAAAAAAAAAAAAAAAAAAAAAAAACATTCGGATTTTTTTCTCCAGTGTAGTGAAATGGAATCTTCGCTTCGCTCGCTACGCTCGCTACGCTCATCCAACTACGTTACATGTTAATCCATGATACCTGCACTGATATTTCAGTCTTAAACAAAAATGCTTCAAAATTGTATAGAGTTGAAGACAGATATAGAGTCCCATTTCTCCAAATCAGCGAAGCGGAATAAGGGTTGCGGTCAAACTCCAGGGGTCCTACTCCACCTAGCGCGTCTTACACAGTTGCCGTACTACTTTGATTTGTGCGAGTATGAATAGCAATTCACAAGGAATTCTGAGAAGTAAATTACTCCACGTGGAGTTGAAAAACTTCGTTGACCAACCACATTCAGAGTTTCGAAGATTCAGCCAATAGGGTGGCTAAAAGAATTCGGAACTACAAAATAAAGAAAGAGGTTTCCTGTTTCAGGCGATTTGGCAACATCGTTAACTAGTTTAGGGGCGCACATTTTCGGAGTTAATAAGCGTTAAATTGGCTACAAGGATTACTTCTTTTGTACAATAATGCGTCTTTGTATGAAAAGTTTTGGGACTCTATATCTGTCTTCAACTCTAACAGGATCATATTCATTTACAACAATTTCATATGAGTATATTAAGTTGTTGCCTGTTGCAATTGTTAGGGGTAACTTCAAGGCCATTAGCTAAATAAACAATTATATTTTAATAACTAAGTTCCTGGACAAGACAAATTTGAATACTCAAGGAACTATACTAAATTGGAAGGAAAGGAAATTCAGAAATAACAATTAACTGCAGATAATTTTCTTTTAAATGTTTATGGTACTTTTTGTAAACCATTTTGTGTGTTTATTGTTCTCCATTTTAAATCAGGTATGAGAATAGAAAAGACATGTTTCTTTGTCAATATTATACATTTTCTGAATGCTTAAAAGGTGATAGCAATTGGATTGAATTTCTTAAGAAAATAACTTTTGAGAACTGACTATGTAATCACGTAGATATTAAATAAATAAACACGAAATATAATAAATACAAAATCACGTAAGTGTAAAATAAAAGCAATGTTTGTTTGCTGATTAAGTCTATCGTCTCACTGACTGCTTCTACTTCCGTCCAAAGCCGCCTCCAAAGCTCGAGCTGCTGGCTTGCGACGCCGACGCACTGAATCCGATTCCGCCGATGTTTCCTCCGAAGCTTTGACTGGACGCCGAGCTCTGTGCCGAGGACTGTCCCCCTCCGAAGCCTCCCCCGCCGTAGCCTCCCCCGCCGTAGCCCCCCCGTGGCCGCGGTGGTGGTGTCCCCTCCTGTGACCGCCGAAGCCTCCCCTGTGACCGTACTGGGGTAGCGGGTCGGCGACCGCTGAGCGTCTCAGGCGCAGGTACTGCACAGGGGCGTCTGTAGAAACACGTACATGTATTAATATGTAATTATTTGTTTTAACTTACACTCAAAACACAATAGGATCACGAGGACACTATATATTCTACTCTCAAGATGCGTCAACAAAGCCAAAATGCTCTTTACTATCAAAGTAAGAACAAAGATGTCATACATTGAATTGGATACAAAAAATAACAGTTCAAACAAATATATATCACAAATAATGTGTGCAGGTTGAAATCATTCATTGGATTGTGTGAAGTTATTGGTGGGGTCTGATCCAAATTATTGTTCAGTTTAAGCCTAGTTCTGTTTTGATTTGTTTTCGTTATTTTGAATTGAATATGTGTTATATTTGAGTGTTCTGAATAAAAATAAAATTATTCATTTTTTTTATATTCGCGCATGTTTCTCAACATACACGGCAAGTGCACACTGCACACAGCATATATCACCGTCTTCTCCATGGAGGAATCATGAAAACTACTTGACTTATACCGGTACTCGGCAACTAATCAGGATACTTGCAATGGATGAGCGTAGCGAAGACTTTAACTTTACTCCCTTGAGATTGTTTTTCCTGCTTGTTATTCTCTACCTAACTAAAGGCTATTGCGCTGAAGATAAAATTCTCAGTGAACCTTTGAAATCTCTTAACTGGGTTATGCAATGAATTTGAGATCGGCCAAAGTGAAAATAGCACTATTTCTATTATTATTATTTTCTTCCAATGTCTATAGGAATGCACTGAGACGTCATCAATGCGTCCGCGAAGCAGCCTGGGTACTTAGCATTAGCACATTAATCATTGATGCCCAACCTTTGTATACAATGCAGCAGTTACCCGGAGAAGATGGGAAACCCGATTACTAAGCCGGCCGCGTGTGGGAGATGACATCCTGACTCTAAGTATGATTGTATTAACATACATTATAAATTAAACGAGTACTCGATACATTCGTATTTAGAGTTTACCCACTTACTCGCATAAATTATTTTCAATGGGGTTCAAAGTGTCTATTTATATTTTCGAAAATTATAATTTTACTTTATTTAATCGGAAATGTCTGTCACTTTACGAAACATTGTTTTTTATAAGTTCACCAAACTGTTTAAAATATTAATAAGTAGGCTGACAGAAAATTACAACATGATACCAATAACTGTTTATATCATTATTGTTGTATGAATAATAAGTTTAGTATTCACCAACACCAAATAGAAGTTAATAATTTCAGTCTTTCTATAGGCCTGCATACAGAAATCTATATTTTGTGATACGCTACCGATTAAAAAGTCACAACACCTACCTTCATAGACTTGGAAATATGGCAACGCCAAGGCTAATGGCAGCACCACCATCAGCACAACCACTAAGAGTCTTGTATACATCTTCACTCAGTGAGCTTCGCTTGACAGAGTCTGATGGCTTGCCAACACGCCACACAATGTTATATACCAGTGCAAGAAGCGAAAGACATGCTCCTCAAGGATGTTAGGAAATGCGTGTAGCTAACTACTTTAGCCCTATGCCGTTTCCGTATTTCCTCACCAGACCAGTTATTTCAATGTTAATATGGTTAAGGTCATGCTGGCTTACACCCGAAGCTAAATTATAGGATGGTAAATCCGATGCGAATATCACTGTAATTCAGCTACTTCTGTGGACATGCGTCATGGTTATCCTTGCAAGCTGGTGCTATGCTGTTTGTTTCCTTCATCAATGTGATTTCTTTTGACATCCTTCAGGCTGCAAACGGGTTTAAGGAGTGGTTTTATATTTCGCCTCCTACTCCAAGGATGTTAAACGAAGATTAAGTTGTGTTTTTTTGCTCCCCAAAGCGTGACGTCATCTATAGCGATGTTGTTGGAACTAAGCTGCAATCACCTCAGATTATTATTAGAAGATGTACCAGTACCAGACAAGGTGTACCAGTACAAGACAAGATGTACCAGTACAAGACCAGATGTCCCAGTACCAGACAAGATGTACCAGTACCAGACAAGATGTACCAGTACCAGACAAGATGTGCCAGTACCAGACAAGATGTACCAGTACCAGACAAGATGTACCAGTACCAGACAAGATGTACCAGTACCATACAAGATGTACCAGTACCAGACAAGGCAATATGTACCAGAAATCAGATTCGCGCGCTTGACGCTCGAGCCAATACTGTCGGTGTACGTACGGGATTCTAATACCGCACTAGGAAGCTTCGCAAACACTTTTTCAGGCGCGTTGTTGGATGAGCGTAATTTTTTTAAACGAAAAAATGCGTAAAATAGAGATTTTCATTAAAAATAATTTTACGATTACGTTCAAATTTCACACGAATATATTAATTCATAAAATTAAGGTTATGTAAAAAAGTCATTACAATCGGATAAAGCATGTAGGTGTTATAAGTCGAAAAATTGAAAAAAAAAAAAAAGGTTTTATTTTTTTAATTTTTGAATTGATTTTTGAATTTTTGAATTTTTAAAAAATCGGAAAAAATCGTTAAATTGCGATTACCACGAGAAATAATTTTTCGATTGCGCTCAAATTTCATACGAATATATAAATTTCTGCAAATTAAAACTCTATGAAAAAATCATTGCAATCGGATAAAGCACGTGGGTGTTACAAGCCGAAGTAATTTTAAAAAATCGAAAAAAGTCGTAAAATTGCGATTTTCGTAAAAAATATACTTATGGTAACGCTCAAATTTCACATGAATATATCAATTCATGAAATTATGGTTCTGTGAAAAAATCATTAAAATCGGACAAAGCATGTAGGTGTTATAAGTCGAAGAAATTTTTTAAACATCGAAAAAAATCGTAAAATTGCGATTTTCATGAGAAATAATTTTCCGATTGTGCTCAAAAACGTGGCAGTTCTAAGTTCAGGGATTTCAAAGGCCTGCATAAAATTTCATCGCAATCGGAGTATCGGTTTAGCCGGAATCGTGCTAACAAACGGACAAAAATACAAAAAAAAAAAAAAAAACATTCCGGATTTTTTTCTCAAGTGTAGTGAAATGGAATCTTCGCTTCGCTTGAAGCTTCGCTCATCCAATAAAACTATAAAGAATCAATTTGTTTTAAAACTTAAGCTTAACTATCCGATTAATGATTTGTGAGATGCCGAATTGATGATAAATAAGGCCGAAATTTATTAGGAAAAATGTCAATTGATGGAACTTGTGGGAAGCAGTTGAAAGTTGTAAGAAGAGGAATGAATAGTGACCTTTTCGTTGTTGATTGACGGAGGGTTGGGACATGAAACAGGTGATACAGTCGAGTAGAAGGAAAGGAACTCTGAGCGAGCGAGTGAGAGAGATTAAGACAAAGTGATATTTTCGTGTGAAAGGTTAATTCGATTTGACTTATTCATATATTGATGGATTCTTGAAAATTTAAATTAGATGGAAGAAGTTTTCTATATTATTCTGTTAAATGCAACAAAAAAAGATGTTAGTATTTTTTTTTTGAAAAACATCGATCTATAAGATTATATTACTTCGATTGCTTAAAACGTGCCAGGTCTCATCTCGAAGACTAAGAAGGGTCTTTTAAGATATTATTATCAGAATAGCCGTTTGACCGGTAGATTTCGAACAACTATACAAAAAACCGTACAAAACTAACACACCCTATTTTTTCAGACTGTGCGTATTGAGAATAAATTGAACCTTCGCTTCACTCGCTACGCTCATCCATAAACGGGATGAGACTAAGTTTATAGATTTAAAAGTAGGAAAACGCTTAAGTCCCGCCGCGTTGTTGGATGAGCGTAATTGGTGCATTGAGCTGCCATGTGTTATGCGGATTTTTTGTTGTTCTGTGAAAAAATAATTGCTATGTCAAATTTTTTTATTAATCGTAGTTTAAAAAAGAAAAAAAAAACGAAAAATTGCAATTTTCATAAGAAATAATTATTCGATTGCGCTCAAATTTGACACGAATATATTAATTTATAAAATTAAGGTTCTGTAAAAAAACCATTACAATAGGATAAAGCATGTTGGTGTTAGGAGTCAAAGAACTGTTCTTTGACTTATAACAAAAAAGTAAAAAAAAAAAAAAAACGTAAATTTCGATATTCATGAGAAATAATTTTTTGGTTGCGCACAAATTTCACGCGAATATCTTAATTCATAAAATTAAGGTTCTGTGTAAAAATCATTGAAATCGGATAAATCATATAGGTGTTATAAGTCGAAGACATTTTTAAAAAATCGAAAAAAATCGTAAAATTGCGATTTTCATGAGAAATAATTTTTCGATTGCGCTCAAAAACGTGGCAGTTCTAAGTTCAGAGATTTCGAAGGCCTCCAGAAATTTTCATCGCAATTGGAGTATCGGTTTAGCCGAAATCGTGTTAACAGACACACACACACACACACATCACAAAAAAGCATTCCGGAGTTTTTTCTCCAGTGTAGGGAAATGGAATCTTCGCTTCGCTCGCTACGCTCATCCAATAATATATTCCATTTGATAAAAGATACATAGATCGATAGGATTATTTCCCCGAAACGATCAATAGTCGATCTAGACGTCACCCGATAATATGAATTTATCACTTTTTTCGCGACTATCTTCCCTCCCAGTGCCATCACACAGCACAGCTGATATGAGATTACGAAACTTGCGATGACAACACTAGCGATGACATTTTCACGATGTTTTATAGAAGTGAGTTTTTCATTTGTTTGCTTACTCGATATCAAGGATGACGGTCAGCGAAGTCATTCTCTAAGTTGGTGAAAATGAGATAGCAATTTTTCCTATCGTGTTTATGGACAGATGGGCGTTACAAACTGACTGAGTGACTCAATCGCAAATGCGCTGTAGACAACAGTCTACTCAGAACCCAATCAAACGTAACTAGTGAAATGGATTCAAATATTGATACTCTGGGTATATTCTGTGATCTCACAAAAGCTTTTGACTGTGTTGATCACAATATACTCCTCACTAAATTAGAATATTATGGAGTTCGTGGTGATGAGCTAAAATTATTAAAATCATACCTAACAGACACAGTACAATGTGTAGAAATAACTAGCAATGAAAATAGTAAAATTTCACATACCATTTCGGACTCTGAGAAAAGTATATGTGGTGTACCACAAGGGTCAATTCTTGGCCCTTTATGTTTCATTGTCTTTATTAATGATCTAACTGAAAGTATAGATGATGCTGAACTTTTTGCTGACGATTTTTCCACTGTCATAAAGGCTGATGAAAGCAAAGCTCTTTGGGATAAATCAGAAGAAAGACCATCAATCAATCGGAATCAGAAGAGAGAAACTTTATCCAATTCCACTCAATTCAGAAGATTAAATCTTTAAATAAAATACCATACCTAACTAATTTTTCAGATAATTCAAATATAACACAAGTTTTATCAAATGTATTTCTAGGCTTAACAATAGACCAACATCTAACATGCCACGATCATATCAATACATAAATACCAAAACTTAATTCGTCTTGTTATGCTATAAGGACCATCAGGCAGGGAAGTAACATCCCCACGGCCAAAATATGCTACTATTCATTATTTGAGTCATATATAAGCTACGGAATTGAAATTTGGGGTATATCGACCCACATTAATAAAGTTTTGTATTATACAAAAAAAAAGGCTACAAGAGCAATTTGTTCCCTTGATCCCACGGAACACCGTAAACCTTTATTTATACGCCACAAAATCTTTGCTATTTCATGTTTTATACATTTTCAAATCAATATTAGTAATTTAAAAAAATATACACACCTACTCAGTAAATGCAAATGCCCATGATCATGACACACGTAAAAAAAATCACCTACAGCTAAACTCATATCACACAAAACTTGGCCAAGTAAACTCAGACTACTTACATAAATCTCTTTATAACCATCTTCCAGAATCTATTAAAAACATTTCAAGCTTTGATCGTTTCAAACATAATCTAAAACAAATTTTAATTCTAAAAGCCTAATATTATCTTATTGATTACTTTAATGATACACTCACAGAAATTCCTGTTATCACTTGATATTATTGATTGACTATAATATAATGAAATGCACCTTATTTTACTACTTTTCAATAATTATTATTATTTACAATGTATAACATATTATGACAATTTCTCATTCTATTAGTATTAGTAACATTGATTTGATTTAGCTAAAGGACACACACTAAAAATTGTGTTCTTGTTATATAAAATGTACAATTTGTCCTACTTAAAAAAAAAAAAAAATGAAATACAAAATCAAATACACAGAATCAAATACACGGTCTAAAAAATGTGACCTTAGTGGTTAGTCACAAATTCCCCAAAAAAAGTAACTTTTGAAAGTTAAACTATAATTTGTCAAAAAAGGATCTAATTCAAATTGTCATTCCTCTTCAAAAATAGTAACGTCTTGCTAAAACATCAGAAGGGTCAGAGTTCATAAAAAAATTACAGATCTAAAAAATAGTAGATTATATAAAATAAAAATAAAACAATTCTCAGAAAGAATTACTTACTTACTTAATTTAAAAACTTACAAGTATCAATTTTCGGAATTTCAGGAAGTCAAAAAACGTTCCTATTTCAGTATTATATTTCAGTCAGTCAGTAAAATGTTAATAAGAATTAGTTGAGCTTAATTCCCAGAATTGTTTAATGTCTATCTGAGATAGACATTGAATGTTATAACAAAAGTATGTGTTCGGGATATGAACTGAGAAGATGGGAAGGAAAATTTATTATTACTACCCCTAACGAGGTGAGATGGAGACTGGAGTAGGAGGTGGAGGTGGAGGAGGGGACGTTTCCAACCTCCTTGTGGTTGCACTGAGAACAATTGTATATGTTATGTTAACTAATAATTTAATTATAACAATCGCCCAGTATAAGTACGGTAGCACTGAAGATTAAGTATATACAACAGTTGATTTGTTTACTTGATTTGGTTCGGCTTTGCCCTGTATAAAAAGTCGATATATTTATTTATTAGTTCACTCGAATACAGCATTTTACATTTAGGCATAGACTAAAATAAATTTTTAAATCATATAAAAACATAAAACGTATAAAATCCAAAGAATTTTGATATTTTGAGCCAAGGGGGTTTCACATACACTTCTACCATAAAGTATAAGTCATTTAAATCCCTGTAGTTTCTTCCACCAGTAGTTTCTAAAAGTTCTCCTCTTGATACTTCATTATGACATTTTTATATATTTCTCTTGCAAGTCTTGTTGCTCCTTCTTGTTTCTTTTGTTTCACGATGATCATTAAAAAATATTGAAAATATTAAAAGTCAAAACTGAGGACACTAAAAGTGAAATAAAAACTTAAGATATAACGATACCCCAGATTCTTTTCATTATCTCTCACATGTTGGAAAGATGAATCACGATAAATTTTGTTTGCGAACGAAAAAATTTTTTTTTCTAAGCTGACCCCCCCCCCCCTCCCCAACCCCCCACAGAAAAGTGTGAGAATTATTGTGATATCAAGGTGTTTGTCTTATGTCTTATGTCCAAAATTACCGATTTTGAGCGCATACCATCAAAAAATTCGTATTTTCACTGGGAATAATACTAAAATAAAAGTTCTGGCAAAAACAACCAATGTCCACACGTTTAAGCTTGAAAAACAACAGATTTCTCACAAAAACAACCAATGTCCTTTATTTTTTTTTTTACAAATTCGGCATTAAAGGTGGTTCAAGTAGGTGACAGCTATCCAGCTGTTATGTTGGAACTATAGATATATCAAATACTAGGAAAACGCTAAAGTCCCGCCGCGTTGATGGATGAGCTTTTTAAGTTTTAGTTTGCGTGGGATATCTTTACTTTTGCAAGTGCTTTGTTTTGCTGCCTACGCATTGTAGGTGATTGTTGTCAAGTTTCTTTTGTTTCTTGTTAATTGGTATTATTTACCGTAAAAAACTTATATTAAAAGGTTTATTTCTATGAATTCTGGCTAGCTTTTTCAACTTTTTCTTTCGAAAGGTACTACATCACCATAACCTTAATAATGTATATTATGAACGTTGTAGCCCCACCCGTTTGGTCAGAATTGGCCCAAATGGCACGAAAATATCGTACAAAAAATCAAAAAACTCATTTTAAAAGCTTTATTTCTATATATTCTGGCTAACTTTTTCAACTTTTTCTTTCAGAAAGCAATACATCACCATTACCTTAATGTCCATGTGCAATATGAACGTTGTAGGCCCACCCGTTTAGTAAGAATCGGCCCAAATGTCACGAAAATCTCGCACTCAAAATCGTAAAAAAAATCGTAAAAGTTCGATATTCATGAGAAATATTTCTTCGATTGTACCCAAAAACGTAGCAAGTCTAAGTTCAGAGATTTCGAAGGTCCCCTCAAATTTTCATCAAGATCGGATATGCCGTTTGCCCGGTAGAGAGCTAGCAAACAGACGGAAAAACCAACAAACAAACAAAAAAAAAAAAAAAAAAACACCCGAGCTAAATTTTTTGGGGGTCGGTGAAATTGAAGTCTTCGCTTCGCGCATCCAATAATATCGTATTGAACTTTCTGGAAAATAACCTCAACAAAAATGTATACATTTTTAAAAATATTCTACAAAAACAACCAATGTCCAAACGTTTTAGTTTTTTTTTGTCTTTCTGGGAAGTACTATGGCAAAATGTCATAGCAGAAATAAAAACTATTATCAAGATACACAGTTAAAACCAAAAATTGGAAATTTAATACAACTTTTACGGATGGTATGAAGTTTAATTGATCTCTTGCAAAATGTGCTTTTTGGACAAAGGCTGTTTTTGGAATCAACCCTTCGATTCTGCGTAAAATATATAGTGAGAGCGAAGTAATCGACTATTGCAAAAGAGGGCACGAACCCTATTGAATTCTTAGGGCAGGGCAAACATGCCAGTTTATATCACATGATAAATAAATAATTGTCCATCGACTATAGTTCTTAGGGAAGGGCAAACATGCCAGTTTATATCACATGGTAAATAAATAATTCTCCATCGACTATAGTTCTTAGGGAAGGGCAAACATGCCAGTTTATATCACATGATAAATAAATAATTGTCCATCGACTATAGTTCTTAGGGCAGGGCAAACATGCCAGCTTATATTAAATGAAATATAAATTGTCCATCATCTATAGTAGCATTCACGTGAAAAATGACAGAAATAGGTAGTTTTTAGACATATTTTTCTCAACCTAGCAACATTTAAAACTAGTACGCACACGATAGGCCCATAATCACATGTCGCAGACCACACACATCCATACGGACGTACACATACTCACACACGCACAGATACACATATTTTTAACTATGAAGCTTCGCAAACGCTTTTTCAGGTGCGTTGTTGGATGAGCGTAATTTTTTAAAACGAAAAAAAGCGTAAAATTGCGATTTTCATGAGAAATAATTTTTCGATTACGCTCAAATTTCACACGATTATATTAATTCATAACATTAAGGTTCTATGAAAAAATAATTTCAATCGGATAAAACATGTCGGTGTTATAAGTCTAAGAATTTTTTAAAAAAATGTAAAATTGCGACTTTCATGAGAAATAATTTTTTGATTCCGCTCAATTTTCACATGAGTACATCAATTCATAAAATTAAGGTTCTGTCAAAATATCATTACAATCGGTTAAAGCATGTAGGTGTTATAAGTAGAAGAAATTAAAAAAATCGTAAAACTGCGATTTTCATAAGAAATAATTTTTCGATTACGCTGAAATTTCACGCGGATATATTAATTTATAAAATAAAGCTACTGTACAAAAAATCATTACAATCTGAAAAAGCATGTCGATGTGATAAGTCGATGAAACGTTTTAAAAATCGAAAAAAAAATCGTAAAATTGCGATTTTTTATGAGAAATAATTTTTCGATTTCGCTCAA
This sequence comes from Sweltsa coloradensis, assembly GCA_024449915.1. Taxonomy (NCBI): domain Eukaryota; kingdom Metazoa; phylum Arthropoda; class Insecta; order Plecoptera; family Chloroperlidae; genus Sweltsa; species Sweltsa coloradensis. The sequence goes on along the minus strand of JAMZAV010005482.1, from coordinate 24,055 downwards.
AAACGTGGCAGTTCTAACTTCAGAGATTTCGAAGGCCTCCAGAAAATTTCATCGCAATTGGAGAATCGGTTTAGTCGGAATCGTGTTGACAAACACACAAAAATACAGAAAAAAAAACAAAAAAAAGAAAAAAGAAAAAACACATTACGGATTTTTTTTCTCCAGTGTAGTGAAATGGAATCTTCGCTTCGCTCGCTACGCTCATCCAATAAATACATTTTTTGTTGATAGTGGTCTTTTATCCATGTATTACTATGCATTCATACTCTCCAATTGCACAAGCTTCAACAATAATTCAAATACATTTTAACACTTTTTTAAAATATCTTAGGAAACCTGTCCATGAACAACTGCATGCCCCTCTTGGAGTCATCATCATCGCCCCGTGGTTTGAATTGACCCATCAACACAAACTCGTTTGACAATGACAGTCTAGCAGCAGTTAACTAGTTATTTAAAATAAATTTTTTGTGGCTTGTGATCGAATTGAAAATGCGGTGTTACGATTTTTTTGAGATTTTCTTCGATCAATTTTTCTTCGTATTACACATTTAATTTTAATAAAATACAAAATACCACATCAATATAGTTAGGTCTAGATACATTTATAATACACATTCTAAAAAAAAAAAAATAGGTCAATACGGTTTTAACTGGTGATGTATTAAAGAAAATAAGGAAAAATTACAAAAATCAAATTTTGAGTTTGATAATTTTTAATGGTGTTTAATCCATTTCTATGGGAGTATCCTGGGACTGTCTGGATCATTTTCTGAAATTTCCATCTCTGATTAACATAGTTTATCGCATCTTGCTAATTCATGTTGTAGTCGATGTCCAGCAGGGGAATTTTTCTACTTTGATATTTTTAAATAAATTACAAAAAAATAAGTAAATACATTTACACGCTTATTTAAAAAATATATATTATATAATTGTGACGGAAGGTTTGAGTTTATATTATGTTTGAAAAGCGCTCTTGCCTGCAGAGGATGCAAAGTGTGGCTTGTGGAGGACGCCCAGTGCTGATCCAACCACAAGATTCTTGCATTCTGCTGTTGGTAAACACCATGATATGGTAATGCACACATTCCATTATCACTAATACAACATAAGATTTGAAACGCAGTAGGTGGCGGATCTGACCATGAGGTGGGTGACAGGTCCCTGTATGACGCGTCTCGTGTTGCGTCATCTCTCCCAGCTCACGTCATCATCCGAAGATTATCACGGCAACTTTTAATCTGTTTATCAAGATGATGAATATTTTAAAAAGGAATCACTGAGGAGCAGTGTCATTGAATAAAATTAAAGAACTTATCTCCAATATGCCTATGTTACATATCCCAGTGACAGGAATAAGCCCCATATAATAATATGAAGTTGATTGTGCACTTTTTGATTAAAGCACCAAACTTGGCACATAGTAGGGGGCTATTCTAAGAGTCATTTCCAGGGGCGGAGACACGAGCTTACATACCCAAGTTAACTTGTTAAAGTTTTACTTTTAACATGCATTAATAGGTTTACCAAAATGGAAGGCAAAGATATTCAGGTTAAAGTGCAACTTTTTACATGTATATGTATAGTTAAAAAATGTCAGGGCAAAGATATTAATTTCAGAAAACATTAACAGCAGTGCGATCACGTAAAACTCCAGAGATAACGATAGAAAACGATTTCTATCGTTATCTCTAGCTACAATAGATAACTTTTGCGATCACGTAACTACATAGCTAACGTTCTCTATAGAAAGCGATTTCTACTAGAAAACTTCTTTATCGACGTACATATTATTGTACGTCGATAAATTATCGTACCTTCACAGCCATGTTCACAGCGTTAAATCGCAAATAAAAATCATTGCAAGGCAGTGAAAAAATGAAAAAAGCGGTAAATTCAAATACGTACCAGCATGACGTAAATTCATATCGTAGCCTACGTAATAAAATAATAATAATAATAATAATAATAGTAATAATAATAATAATAATAATAGTAATAATAAAAATTATAATAATAATAATAATAATAATAATAATAATAATAATAATAATGATAATAATAATAATAACTATAAATAATAAATTTAAAAAAAAATAAAAAATGTCTGTGTATTATTTATTAATGCATTGCATAATAGTAGCCTTGGTTACAATTTACAAGCCAACTGATTTTTCAAGTTTTATACAATCCCTGACCATCCAGAGAAAAGCTTTATTATTATTAGGTATGTTTAATTGGATGGAGAAAGACAGTAGGTCTTCTTGCACAACCCTATGTTTTGTATGCAAAGTTCATACTTCGATTTCCAAGGCAAAAATACAATTGCCATCCCTTACAGCCTACAAACATTGTAGAAAAGACTTCCCTTGCAGATATGTTGATTGGCCATGTTTCTATTAGCCCACCATTTGGGAAGGTATACTAGGAAGGATAAAGTGAACACAGATAGTGTAGGCCTAAGTTAACAAATAAGCAGCTAGGGTGGTGTCAAACTGTTTTCAAATATCAGGATTCAGCATTTGTATGGGTAATGGCACTTTCTCAGACAAACTACACTAATTGTTTTCCAATTTGGGTCTGTAGCAAGCATAAAAGTGTAAAATAAAAAACTTGTCTTGTTTACAATTCAAAATAATTAGCATATTGTGTGTGTGTCACATGAACACATCTACACAAGTGCCTCAGGACTGTATAAAATATATTGCCTCTTCTATTATCATTTAGGCCCTACACAGACAATTTTGTGTAGTGCTTTACTGAAATGCAATTAAATTTGGTTAGAAATTACAATATTATTTTGGCTTCACTCCTTGTGAAGGACAGAATTTACATTTTTAAATCTAGGGGAGAGGTGTTTTTAAATACATATTTTAATATCCTATTGATTAATGTGGTTGCTATACTAAAAGAAGATCAATATGGTTGTAGAGGAAGTAGGAGCAAAATGTCAATGATGCAGTTTTATTAGAAAAGTGGTAGGCCTACATAACTAGCTACTATTTTGAGGTCTAGAATAATTGTGCTTATATTTGATAGTTTATAAGCATGGACCTCTTGCAGGCATACTACAAAATCAAATAGTGTTTTTGTTAAAATCAATACAATGTTTCTGTTTTAATACAATTATATTAAAAAATACATCCAAGCAAAAATATAAGTAGGGCCTACCTAATACAGTAGGCCTACCTAGGTACCGTCTACTGTAGATAGCTGTCAAGCCTATACTTACTGTACATAGGCCTAGGTGGGTACAATTTTAAAGAAATGTTATACACATAGGATTAAACATTACAAACTACATAGTTGCTTGAAAATTTGAAAGCTGCATTCTTTAGCACCATTCACTTCAGTGTTTTCTGCCAATCACCTACGGTACCTTGTTTAGCATTAAATATGGAAGGTACAAGTTAAGTTACCAAGTATTCAGATTTAAAATAGTTGGAAATAAATTAAAAAATTAAATCATTTATCTCAGCCGAGTATCGAACCTGGGTCTGTCATATTGGTCTTGAATTACATGTAGGGCCTACGTGATTCAGTGTTTTGTTGATTGAGTAGATAGAGATTCTTTTATGTGTAGGCCTACCGGTAACAGAGAATAGCTGTCCGTAGTGGATCATAATTCATAAGGTTTGCGTGCAGGTCCGAAGTTTGATCCTTGCTCACGTCCTGGGGTTTGGTCGAACTAATGTAACTGTAGGGCAAGGCTTGGGATAAGTTCTCCGAGCAAGATAAGGGCCTACAGACTGGGGGCACTGTAGACTAGCTTAGACAAGTGATGAGTTAGCTAGGCTAGCCTATGCTAGGCCAATCCTTCTCAGGTTGACACATGACATGCACTATCCTATCGCATTCATCACAAAGCATATATCGCAATATGAGAACAGCACCTAGCTGGTCTTACATAGGGATGACATGAAATTAACTGCGGGTCAAAGGCCATTGTGTAGGCCCTAGACCCATCCATCATGTGTGTCGGCATAGCCTACACCAAGCCCTAGAACCGAATACTAATGCGAAAAGTAAGGTTAGAGGAGCCCTGCGATCTAGGCTAAGCATCAAAGCCTCTATTCTACTGTACTATTCTATAAATACTACTCCTACCTGCCGGGCTTAAATTGACTAGGCCTAACACTTGTGATATGACTGGTCGTAATTGGCCCTACAGAAAATAATAGGGACTTACTACGCCTGGGCCCTAGGCCCCTAGCGCAGTGTTTGACAGGACTGTCACCCACCAATGTAAAGAAGGTTAGGTTGTTATGCAGAGGCCAACATGTACACGGCTGACGGCTGGGAACTCGGAAGGCTGTAGCAGCTGTGCCAAGAGGAGGCAAATTCAAAATAGTCTTTTATGAATTACATATTTTCGTACGGCCGTATGGATGCCGGCTACACGGTGGACTAGAGTCCTTGTAATCTAGCCTTCATGGTAAGCTTACGCACAGTATGGGCTAGGCCTAACATACGCCTACGACAAACTGAGCAATTTGAAGATTATTTGATAAAGTTATTGAACCTAGATAGTATTATTGTTCTGCATACCTTGTTATGTGATCTACGTGTAACAAATAACATCTAAAGTACATCATTTTATTGTTATTAAATATAAAAGAGCTGAGGGGGTATTTATATGAAACAAGTCCGCCATTTGTAATTTGAGCTTTCTATAGGTGACAACTCGTAACGCGATCTCCTTTTCTCACGCTAAATATTTGTCACTGTAGTTGTCGTTGTCTATAGTTAAGTGATTTCACGAGTTTCGTGGTGGGGCTTTTGGATAGTTGTGACTGAATTGAGATAACGATAGAGAGCTCATGAGCTTTCTATAGAAAATCGATTTCTACAAGCTTACATGATCGCACTGCAGGATAGGGCTATGTAGGAGTAATTGTTACGGGCAGAGACACTCGCGTACGTGGCCAAATTAACTTTTAAAGCTAAAGTTAAAGTTATACATGCTGGAGTACGGTAAAAAAAAGTTTGAGGGCGAAGGTATCCTTTTTTGAAATCATTTTTCATAGGATGGGGCTACACTAGGCCGCTTCGCGAACGCTTTATAGTCGCGTTGATAGATGAGCTTTTTTAATAAGTTTTTAGTTTGCGTGGGATCTCTTTACTTTTGCAAGTTCTTTTTGAACGCATTGTAGGCGATTGTTGTCAAGTTTCTATTGTAAATTGTTAATTGTTATTATATTCCTCCAAAAACTTATTTTAAAATCTTTATTTCTATGGATTCTGGATAACTTTTTCATTTTTTTTTCTTTCAAAGGGTACAACATCACCATAACCTTAATGTCCGTGTGAAATATGAACGTTGTAGCCCCACCCGTTTGGTCAGAATCGGCCCAAATATCACGAAAATATCGCATTAAAAATAGAAGAAAAAAAACGTAAAAGTACGATATTCATTGAGCGAGCGTAGCGAGCGTCTCCACTTGACTCTTATGGCTCAAATGTCTGTTTTTTTTGTTTTTTTTTCTGTTACTGCTTCGATACAGGTTGCACCGTTTCTCTGATCGACCTGAAATTTTGCACACATGTACATACCACCTAGGCGGGTTGCTGTATAGTTTTGTGGCAAAATCGTTCAAAAAGTTATAAAGTTACATTAAAGTTAATCTAAAGTTTTTTTTTTAAACTAAACGGCGACAAAATCTGAGGTGGCCAAATCATTTAGAATGTCCGTCCGGTCACGAATATGTTAATTTTATTTTCATCCGATAAGTAGTGTAGATAGAAATTACATTTTAACAAAAGTAACGTTACCATGGCAACGAAAAGTCGCACAAGAATTCTGGTCACTATGTACTGCCACCTAGAAGAAATCAAGAGTAAAATAGTTTTCCCAAAGAAATGATGTCAAGGTCCTCTAGATGGCTGTGGATTTTATCCATTCTCTCCTATTTTACAAATTTTCAGCTAAATACCTTAAAGACTTATTGGTATGTAACGTTATGGAAATGTCGTACTCGGGTCATGTTGCACGTACCGGTGCTCGCTCAACAACGCGTCCAACTGAGCGTTTTCCTAGTAAGAAATATTTCTTCGATTATACCAACAAACGTGGCAAGTCTAAGTTCAGAGAAAACGAAGGTCCCCTCCAATTTTCATCAAGATAGCATGCCGTTTGCCCGGTAGAGCGCGAACAAACAGACAGAAAAAAAAACACTCGAGCTAAATTTTTGGGGGGTCAGTGAAATTGAAGTCTTCGCTTCGCTCATCCAAATTACATTACATTAATACTAGGCCGCTTCGCGAACGCTTTTTTTAGTCGCGTTGATGGATGAGCTTTTTTGTAAGTTTTTTGTTTGCGTGGGACCACTTATCTTTGCAAGTGTATTTTGACTGCATTGTAGGTAACTGTTGCCAAGTTTCTATTGTTACTTGTTAATTGTTATTATAAACCTAAAAAAAACTCAGATTAAAACCTTTATTCTATGGGTTCTGGCTAACTTTTCCAATTTTTTCTTTCATAAAACAATACATCACCATTACCTTAATGTCCATGTAAAATATGAACGTTGTAGTAGTATGAACTAGTAGAAGTAGTAGTTGTAGTAGTATAAAATGTAGTGTAAACCAATTAAATGTGGCATAATGACAAATAAATTATTTATGAGTAGGTTAAGTGAAACCACCACAATTTTCCAAGTAGAAATAATTGTTATGGGCAGAAGTGGGCAAGATATGACCCATACATAGACTTTCAATTTAAAAACAACTTTATTGACCACAAATCACACGGGGGACTGGTCGTTGTTTCTTAAAAAATCAAACTGGTGTTGTGTGTGAGTAGGGTAGGTTCCCGAAATTAGGTCTTGTATTGGAAATGCCTTGGCAAGATGTCAATGAGTTAACGACACATATTGTAAGTTTTGATATAAATAAATGATTTTTTAAATAAAAATCATCAAATTTAAATATGATTATTAAAATCAATTTTACCCTGATGAGACAAACCATGGTAAGCTGGAATTCTTTCCTCAACTTAGCTGCCCAACTAGAGAATGCAAGAGGAGGTGCAGCTTGGGACATCTTCCATGTCTTTTCTTTGACATGCAGTGTACATTATGCAGTAACAAGTGATAGTCATGATGTAACACAGCTAATTTCATTCTTGCAGCACTAGGTGTCTTATTTGTACATTAATTTTACGAAGCTGGGGAGATTGTTTTCTACATTGGGTCACTGATCGAAGATAGTTGTTCCGAAGACAAGTCTGTCTAGATGGAATTTGTTGTTCTGTTCTGGTGCTAATCAAGAGGACACATTTGGCAGTTGGAAAATACTAGCTATGTGCTCAGTAAGGAAGTATCCTACGTAATATAAACTATGCAAATTGAATCTACGCTACAGGGACCTGAACAGCCTAAAATGTAGCTTTCGCACGTAGTCTGGTGATGGATGAGTTTTTAAAAAGTTTTTCTTTGTGGACCACTTTTGCAGTTATTTTACTGCATTGTAGTAACGTTCCAATTTCTATTTACTTTAATTTATTATAAACTTAAAAAACAGATTAAAACTATCATGGTTTGGCTATTTCCATTTTCTTCACAAACAATACATCACCATTCCTTTGTCCATGTAAAATTAGACGGAAGATGAATTCCTACTAGAAGTAGTATGGTCGGTAAGACTGATCCGTGAGCACGTCAAGTTGCATTAATGACAATAATTTATTATTAGTAGTATGAGTTAAACGCACACAATTTCTAAGTAGAAAATTTTATGGACAGGGGTGGCCAATTGAAGCCTACTAGACTTTCAATTAAATTGTTATTGACCCAAATCACACGTGGACAATATGTTTCTTACAAAAAACTGCCGTGTGTGTCCAGTGGTACAGTTCGTAAATAAAGATTTTTTGAAATGATTCTAGGCAAAGCAAAGTGGTTAACGAGTGAAAAATGTAAGTTTGGAAACATCACTTTTCTCCTAACTAAAGGCTAATTTACATATGTTATTAAATATTCCTGATGAGACAACCATGGCACTGGAATCTTTCTCAACTAGATTAGAGATGCACAGTAGTACAAACTTCATGCATTTTGTTTGCAGCAGTTACATGCAGTAATAAAGTGTAAAACATTAACAAATTTCCATCATACAAACTAGTGCTTATTTTTCCTAATTTTACGACGTGAAAAATAACATGTGGGTGTAAAATAGAGAAGTTTGAACTAACGCATCGAGCTCCTAAAATTTTTGTCTGTTTAGGTGTACCACATGGTGCCATTAGCAGTTGGAAACATCGTACCGCTATGTCTAAGAAATGTATCCTACGTTAAAAATCACATTTTTATTGTATTGTAGGCTTAAATCGTACAGGGATCACTGGACAGTCCTTAAAATGTTACATTCAGTAAATGTTCGGTTAATTTGAAAAAATTTCTAGGACAATTTTCTGCTTTTTTCAAATCAACATCGTGAAGACATATGAACAGGTGACGGTACAGACAGTGACAGACATCCGGACACCAGACAACAGGTAGTCAATAGCTAGAGAAGACAAGAATTCCTAAGAAGGCGGTAAGAAGTTGACTGTGAGACACGTAGTCTTGTCCGTCGGTTTATCTTATTCGAATTAATTATCGAAATTAACTTACGAACAATGGACAAGGTCGGCTCATTGCAAGCTTGTAGTCATCGTTTAAGGCTATTCGGTACTTCATCTGCCTTGCACACGTGCAAAATAGGCCTACTACAGCCCAGTAGTGCCAAGTGTACCATTATGTTAATAAACATTTTTGTAACGTGTTTTTACTAGGGAAACGCCAAAGTCGTTGTTAAACGAGTGATTAATCCAAGTGATGAGTACCCGGGAACATCCCCTTTCCTCCCCTATACCAAGGCTGAATCTAGCCCAGTATGAGGAATGATACCGGGTACTCAACACATGGCTCACTCACTCGTTTAACAACGACTTTGGAGTGTCCCTAGTTATTTAAATTGAACATTTAAAATGCGAATCGTGTTCAAAACGTATTAGCGTAAAACATTAACAAATTTCCAAGATGAAACAAAATCACCTAATTTTTTTCCCATTTAACACCCCTCAAAAATAATATGTGGGTGTAAAAATATGAAAAAGTTTGAACTAACGGGCATCGAACCCCAACCCTCCGTGCGGTAGACTTAATGCTTACCACTGTGCCATGTCAGCCATGTAGATCTCGTCCCGCTAGCTGCTACTAAACAAATGCTATCGATAGAAAATAAATCCGTTTATTGTAGGCTTTTGAATGTATTGCTGGGACTTTTCGTTCCTCAGTAAACTTAGGATGTCTGTAGAATTTAGCCAAGTTCTTTTCGTTAGTTTGCGTAAAACTCAAAAACACAGAAACAATTCAGACAGACAGACAGACAGTACAGACAGACAGACAGACAGACAGATAGACAGACAGACAGATAGACACACAGAATCACAGAATGAGAGCCGTTTGAGTTGAATGGAGACACTCGGTCGCTCCGCTCCCTCGTTTAACTAATATCGAATTAATTGAAGTGGCAACATACTTCACGAAACATGGACTAGAGGTCGGCTCATTGCAAGCTTGTAGTACATCGTTTCAAGGCTATTCGGATACTTCATCTGCCTTGCACACGTGCAATAATAGGCCTACTACACGCCCAGTAGTGCCAAGTGTACCATTATGTTAATAAACATTTTTGTAACGTGTTTTATTACTAGGGAAACGTCAAAGTCGTTGTTAAACGCGTGAATAATCCAAGTGTGAGTACCCGGGAACATCCCCTTTTCTCCCCTATACCTAAGGCTGAATCTAGCCCAGTATGAGGAATGATACCGGGTACTCAACACATGGCTCACTCACTCGTTTAACAACGACTTTGGAGTGTCCCTAGTTATTTAAATTGAACATTTAAAATGCGAATCGTGTTCAAAACGTATTAGCGTAAAACATTAACAAATTTCCAAGATGAAACAAAATCACCTAATTTTTTTCCCATTTAACACCCCTCAAAAATAATATGTGGGTGTAAAAATATGAAAAAGTTTGAACTAACGGGCATCGAACCCCAACCCTCCGTGCGGTAGACTTAATGCTTACCACTGTGCCATGTCAGCCATGTAGATCTCGTCCCGCTAGCTGCTACTAAACAAATGCTATGGACTAGGAAAACGCTAAAGTCCCGCCGCGTTGATGGATGAGCGTTTTTGTAAGTTTTTAGTTTGCGTGGGACCACTTTTCCTTTGCAAGTGCTTTGTGAATGCATTGTAGGTGACTGTTGTCAAGTTTCAATTGTTTCTTGTTAGTTGTTATTATAAACCTCAAAAAACATATTTTAAAACCTTTATTTCTATGCATTCTGGCTAACTTTGTCAACTTTTGCAACTTTTTCTTTCAAAAGGTACTACATCACCATAACCGTAATGTCCATGTGAAATATGAACGTTGTTGCCCCACCCGTTTGGTCAAAATCGGCCTAAATGTGACGAAAATATCGCACTTAAAGTAAAAAAACTCATATTAAAACCTTTATTTCTATGGATTCTAGCTAACTTTTTCAACTTTTTCTTTTAAAAGGTACTACATCACCATAACCTTAATGTCCATGTGAAATATGAACGTTGTAGCCCCACCCGTTTGGTCACAATCGGTCCAAATGCGACGAAAATATCGCACTAAAAATCGAAAAACTCATATTAAAACCTTTATTTCTATGGATTCTAGATAACTTTCTCAATTTTTTTCTTTAAAAAGGTACTTCATCACCATAACTTCAATGTCCATGTGAAATATGAACGTTGTAGCCCCACTTGTTTGGTCAGAATCGGCCCAAATGTGACGAAAATATCGAACTAAAAATCGAAAAACTCATATTAAAACCTTTATTTATATGGGTTCTAGCTAACTTTTTAAGCTTTTTGTTTCAAAAGGTACTACATCACCATAATCCTTAAGTTCATGTGAAATATGAACGTTGTAGCCCCACCCGTTTGGTCAGAATCGACCCAAATGTGACGAAAATATCGCACTAAAAATCGAAAAAAATCGTAAAAGTACGATATTCATGAGAAATATTTCTTCGATTGTACCCAAAAACGTAGCAAGTCTAAGTTCAGAGAAAACGAAGGTCCCCTCAAATTTTCATCAAGATCGCATATGCCGTTTGCCCGGTAGAGAGCGAACAAACAGACAGAAAAACAAAAAAAAAAACAAACAAAAAAACATTGGAGCTAAATTTTTTGGGGGTCAGTGAAATTGAAGTCTTCGCTTCGCTCGCTACGCTCGCTACGCTCATCCAATAATAAACATTTTTATTTATTGTAGGCTTAAATCGCAATGGATCTAGCTGATTTTGTTAACAATTCTCAGTATACTCGTACCGGATGTCTGTTTAAAATTTCAGCGCAATCTGTTCAGCTGATTTTTGACGTACAGACAGACAGACAGACAGACAGACAGACAGACAGAATCACAGAATGAGAGCCGTTTGAGTTGAATGGAGACACTCGGTCGCTCCGCTCCCTCGTTTAACTAGTATCGAACTAATTGAAGTGGCAACATACTTCACGAAACATGGACTAGAGGTCGGCTCATTGCAAGCTTGTAGTACATCGTTTCAAGGCTATTCGGATACTTCATCTGCTTTACACACGTGCAATACTACTACATGGCCAGTGGTGCCAAGTGTACCATTATGTTAATTAACATTTTTGTAACGTGTTTTATTATAACTATAGGTTAAAAAGAGACAAAAATATGAAATAAAATAGTGCACATGAGTTGACACCCCAAAGAAAATTTAAATTGGCTATCAATTAATATTTTGATCATTTGATTGATTAAAAACCGCAATTTCAAATGATATCACTTGATTAGGAAATGTTATCAATTGTCCTCATTTCACATCAATTGACAGTTGCAAATAGGTGATTTGACCAAATTATTCAAGAAATTGATACCACTTGACATCAACTCATCTCAATTTCAACATCAACACACAACATTTCCATAACATTTCCTTTGAAGATACCTATAATTAAAGGTTCTCAACACCATCTTTTGTGAATAAGGAAGGTACGAGAACATTACGTACATCAGTCCGGAGAAGTCCTGTTGAATTTAATAACCTGTCTGATCACTTATCAAATTATAGTCGTGTTTAATATCAAACGTTTGATTTTGTCAAATCTGAGCACCAATATGTTTCATTGTTATCTTACGGTCTTCATATATTAAATGATGCTGTATATTTGTATTCTCCCTATACAAATTTACATGGAAGGGAGACAAATTTGATATCATGTTGATTTAGCAAAATTGACCATTTTATTAGTATTAGTTGCGGAACAAACACGCCCAAAGTTTATTGAATGGTAGGTTCCACTAATACAACCATTTGTCAGTGTTTTGTAATGTCTGTACCTGACGGATGAAAAACTAAATGGTTTTGACTTGTCGAATATCGAGTCAAAATCGATAAACCAAGTCGAAATTTTGCGCATCCGTTGCCATTGGTCCAAACTAACCATGTAAAATCAATCAATCATGCCTGAATTGATTGTTGTTACATTCAGCAATTTTAATCGCACAGAAAAGGCGCATTTCGTGAAGTTTTAAAAAATAACGAAAAATCGAAATAAAGCATAATTTGAATTTCATTGGCATAATTTGTAAATTTAAAAAATAAATTTCCTGGACCCCTACCAATGAGTTAATTTAAAAAAGTGTATCACATAATTTCTACATGGTAACTGTCTGCTGCGAGAAGTGTTGGTTTTCTTTGTCTCTGTAAGGAAGACACGAATTCAAGGCTGTTGGATGTTGATGCTTGATATGGCTCCTCGGGACTCAGACGCCTTCTCTTGAAGTGGCACCCTGCGAAGTGCGAGGCGCTTTTATGACACATTTGGCACTTTTGGCTCGGCCAGTATGAATCCGACGTATATGAAACTTTACATACTGTCAATAAAGCATACATGGACAGCCCTACAGTGGTAGATTGTTTATATTGTATGTTTATCAGCCAGGATCAATCCACGAATGTGGTCAATTTTATACCTTTTTAAGGAATTCCAAAAACCTGCAAATCCTTTTAAATTTAAAAAACTATTTCTAAAAAAGTGTTACCGTATAGAGCCGCATATTTCCGCTTCCTTGAAAACTACCCAAAATTGTAAACCTCTGTGGTGTCAGTTAGTCGAGCGCACAGGGACGCATGTTCAGTTGAAGATATTCCGTCATTTAGTTAGCACCCTGTCTATCTGTCTAGAAACCGCCTGTCAAACCGGCCATAGAGAGAAACATTTTCATTCTCAAGGGTTTGAGTTGAACCCGCGAGCTCAACCAGCGGCTGAACCTGCGCATGCGTAAGAAACCGCCTGTCAAACCGGCCATAGAGAGAAACATTTTCATTCTCAAGGGTTTGAAGAGCAAACCTACCAATCTCATAGCCTATCTATCTCTCACTTACGGAATCAAATTAGTGTTTGAACGGCCAATTGCACTTGTTGTTGTTACAGTCATCAATAGAGGAAAAGGGATGGGTAATAAAATGAACGCTTGTGAAATTAAAACGTATAATTAAGCATTAAGTTGCCCCCCCCCCCCAATTATTTTAGGTTTTACACGAAATGGAAGGGGTTACGCGCTTTCAAATTTCTCATGAATTTTAGTCGCATCTATTTATGATTTTATATGATTGATTAATAGAAGTGGTATTAAGGTCAATAAAGACATAAAAGAGTTATGTGATAAGGAACATGTTTAATACATAGACAGGCGTGCCACAAGGGACGGTATTAGGTCCAATCCTATTTCTCATTTGTATTAATGATTCGTGTAGCCTGCCAGAAGATGTTAAAATAATTATGTATGCAGACGACACTGTTCTGGTTATTTCAAAATCAACCTGGGAGGAGACTTTCATGGCTGCAAACAATGCTCTTAATTCTGTGCATAAGTGGCTGACCGGTAATTTGTTATCTCTTAATATGTCCAAAACTGTTTACCTGACTTTCTCTGTTCACTCAGCTACACAGCCGTCTTATAACTTCACATTAAACATCCATTCTGCTGACTGCCTAAATTTACAAAGACAACAATGCCCGTGCGCACGTGCGGAATGTGCAAAATATCTAGGGATAACTATAGATAATAAACTTAAATGGTTACAACACTCAAGCAATACAGCTACAAAATTAAGAAAAATGATGTACATATTTTATAGGTTAAACTCCATTTTAACACCTACTCAGATGAAACAAATTTACGTTGCACTGGTACAATCCGTACTGTTATATGGTTTAATTGGCTGGGGTGGCATACTTGACATTAATTTACATCCATTGCTACTAGCACAGCGGTTTTTTAATAAAGTTAACTTTAAATTAATGTAAATATTTCTCAACCACCCAAGCTTTTAATGAATCTGGCATGCTTGATTTGCGACAACTTTATATACTAACATTTATTAAATTCTTTTTCAAAACAAAGGCAAACATTCCCGAAAGTTCTTCAAAATTATCCATGTACTAAAAGTACATCTATCAATAAATTATTTGTGGTCCCTCTTAGATATAACTTATATATATATATCATATAAGCAGATTGGTCAGCGTCATGTGGATTCCCTAGGTTCAAAAATATTTAATGTGGCACCCTCGGCTCTCCGGCAAGTAAGTAGTAACCTGCTTATCACACTTAAAGAGGGAATTAAGGCTATGGTTTCTACCTAACGAATGAAACAGAGAATTTTGTAAAAATCTTATAAATAATGTCCTTCAACAAAACCGTAACTGAAGTTATTCTAAGAAATAAATTTTAGTTACACCTTCTATACCATTTACCGATTGAGTGTCACTAAAACAAAACCTATGCAGTAACAATAGGGTTTAAACTCAGGTCAACACCCTTTTTGCACTTTTTTATTTCATCTACAATAATGTTTTTAATTATTAATTGCTCTACACATTCTACACACTACTTTTGATATTATTCACTTTATTAATGTATTATTCATAATCATTGTGTTATATTGTGCTTTTTATGTTCAATTACAAAATTTTCGAAATTATCTTATAAATTTCTTGATATTTAATCGCATATTATTGTGTGCCTTATTTATTATTATTCTTTGTAAAATCATTATCTCTAGTACCTTTTGCCATCTGAGCTGTTTGTTGTTTTTCTAATTATTTAAAGTAAGAAGCCCTCACGCACAGGCCGCAAGGCCCATGTGAGGATTCATTTTCTTAGAATTCTTATTTTTGTTGGTACATATTATTATTGTATTTTCTTTAAATGTGTTAAATATGTTTTCCTTATATTGTAATGTTTTGGTGTGAAATGAAATGAATAAAGCTTATATTGAATCTGAATCTGATCTGAATCTGACGGCAGTGGTGGAACAAATTGAAGATAATTGGAACAGGGCAGAAGAAGTTGGAACAAGAGTGAGAAATTTCATCGTAAGTGAAGAAATGAAGAATGCAGGAACAAGAAATGATCATCAAACATTTCAGCAACAGGATTTTTTCACACGTTGGGTGTGGAGAAAAAGAAAGTCGATCTTGGACAAAGGAGGGATCGTAGAAATATTGGAAATAGGAAAGTTCTACATAAGAGAGGGAAAGTGATGAATTTTGGGCAACGATAAAATAATATAGCGTCACAATGGAAAAATTGAAGAAATAATCGACGTCATGAAGAAAAGAAGTTGAGCTTGCTGGGCCTTAGTGAACAAAGTGGAAAGGTAGTGGAAAATAAAATCTAAGATAAGGATAAAAATTTTTTGTGGTCAGGGGGAAAAGAGGTTAGAAACAGTGTTGCATTTGTTGTAAGCCCAGAATTAAAAGACAATATAGTTACTATTACAAACCGCAGTGACAGAATTTTACAAGTCAACATTCGGTGCTGTGGACAGTATGACAATTGAAGTCATACAGGTATATGCACCTCAGAGATGAGATCAGTTCCTGGAAAGATGAGTTTGTTGCACAACGGGAAGCAATTATTTCATCCAATAACAATTATTGTAATGGTAATTTTAATGCCAGAATAGGAGAAATACAACTAGATTTGAACAAGTTATGGGTAAACCAGGGGCTGGGTATTAGAAACGAGATGGAGAGAAGTTATTGGAAATGTGTGGTCGGAACGCTCTACAAATAGGGAACTTTGGGTTTCCCAAAAAACCGATAAGTCAACAAATAACTCGATATGGATATGGTGTATGGGCATGTCAAAAGTCAATAATTGATTATATCTGCATAGGAAAGGAGTAAGGAAGTCCCTTTGGGAAGATTAAAGGGGAGTACCATCAGTACATTGGACGGAGATCATAGACTATTGATAGGGAAATTTAAAATTCTTGGTCCAAAAGCAAAAAGTGCTGTTGAAGAAAAGACACATCGGCTCAAAGTTTGGAAAATTCTATGTCCAGAGTTAAAAAAAGGAGTTTATGAAAAAGAATAAGTAATCAGGATGGGCCGACCATGAATTGAAAGACGTAGAAGAAGAGTGGCAGGACTTTAAGAAGGTGTTTGTGTCCAGTGCAGAGGAGCTGTGTGGAAAAGCCAGTGGGAGAAGAAAGGAGAAGAAACTCGATGGTGGAACGAGAGGGTACAGACATCAGTGAGGGAGAAGAAGCGTGCATGGAAGAAGAAAGAAGATGACAAGTCTGAAGAACATGAATATGAGTACCGTTGGTGCAAGGCAGCTGTGAAACAAATTGTGATAGAGGAAAAAGATAGAACCATGGAAGAATTTGCTAGTAAGTTAGAATCGGATTTTCAGGGGGACAAGGAAATGATTTACGCACTAGTAAAGTAAAAAAAGACAGCAAAAAGAGGATCAAAAACTTATGGTAAATAATAATGGAGAAGTCACCAATAATCCACAGGAAATACAAGACATGCGGAGAGAGTATTTCCAAGACCTGTTGAATGTAAGTGATTTATCGAATTCCGAAGAAATAGAAGAAGAAAAGAGTGAAGAAGATGAGGAGATCGAGCTAAATGAACAAGAAGTGGGACGTGCGCTAGGAGTAATGAAGAATGTTAGAGCTCCAGCAGTGGATGGAATTACTGTGGAAATGATTAAATCAGCCGGCGCTGAAGGAAGATTATGGTTATTCTGAGTAATTAGTGCAGCCTGGAAGCAAAAGAAAGTACCAGAAGATTGGAAAAAAGGAATTATTGTACCCTTGTTTAGAAAAAGTGATAGGAAGAAGTGTGAAAATTATAGGGGAGTCACATGTGTCAGTGTGCAAAAGTTTTTGAAAAGGTAATAGAACATAGATTGAAGGAGATAGTCGAACCAAGCCTAAGAGAGGAACAATATGGATTTAGAAGTGGGCGATCCACTATCGATCCAATATTTTCTATCCGACAAATCATGGAAAAGAGATGGGAAATTGGAAAAGGAATGCATATTGTCATTTTAGATCTTGAAAAGGCATACGATCGCCTGCCTCGAGGAAAAGTTTGGGAATGTCTAGAGCAAAAAGGAGTTGGATGAGGTTTGATAGAGAGGATAAAAAGTACATGTCGAGAGTGCAAGTTGTGTTCAGACAAATGAGGGTAGATCAGATTGGTTTGAAGTAAATGAGGGACTAAGGCAAGGTAGTGTTTTATCCCCAACTCTATTTACGGTTGTAATGGATCAAATACTACGAAGAGTGGAACCGAATATAGAAGGCAGATACACTAAAACCTTGGTTTTTGCCGATGATGTCTTAAATTGGGGTGAGAGTGCTGAAGAGGCCCAAGAAAAGGTGGAGAGATTGAATGTAGTAACAGAGTTTGGGTTAAGTATTTGTCAGAATAAAAGCGAATGTTTAGTTATGAAAAAAGATATAAAAGGCATGCCTTCAACAAGGATGATATAGAATGATTTTTTACCGACAGTTTTTTTCCCGGGTTTCAAATCCCGTCGAGAACAGCAATCCTGACTAAAGGTTTTTACGGACTGTGCAGTGCATGACTCCATTGAATAGGGTTGATATGAAGGGAAGAGTAATTACTATGAACTGTTGATTGGAATGAGTTTATTGAGAGAGACACATGTTACAACACCAGGATTGGTTAACCGCGGAACTGCTGCTGGGGTCTACCATCAGGCCCAGTAACAGTGATGGAGTTGGCCCCGGTCCTGCTGGCTCCGTTGGGCCCGGCGCTGAAACCGTTGGAGAATGCGACGTTGATGGAGTTTCCATTGGGTAGACGGTAGACCTGGCTGGCGGACTGGGCGGCGGAGCCCGACACTCCGTTAGGGCCAAACTGGAACCCCTGTGTGCCGGCGTTAGAGGCTGAGGCTCCGAACCCGCCTGGACCCGCGACGTTGAAGCCCTGGCTGGCGGCGTTAGCTGAGGACGCGCTGCCACTAGGGAACCTGCAACCGCCAAGCAACAGAACAATAAGACACCAGGCACATTACTAATGTTGATTCATTCTAAAATAAAATGGTAGAACCACACAATTTAGACTTGATATATTAAAATAACCTTTATTTTTACATTCAAGGTAAAGAGTCGTACATAAACTTTGTTTGCCCAATCACCTTTTGTGTATTTACTGTTTAGTCACCCTATTTACTGTTTTTAAATACATTTTATACGTTTTTTTGCCTATCGATTCACAGGATGAATTACAAATGTGCCGTTTTTTTGTGATATGGAATGAAACTAGGAAAGGCGTTGCATTTCAAATGGGTTTAAATCTGTGTACTATGCGATAATGATAATTTTAAAAAAATATACAAGATTTTATATTTGTTTTTTCGTTATTGTAAGCAGGGTTTTCCCTTACAACCTAGTACCACTCCCCTCCCCCCTCCACCATCCGCTCTTCTCAATCTACCCTTTAAGCAATCTAAAGCAACTGTGGTTTCGTTGCATATGAGGAAAATCAGTTGAGCCATAATGTTATTTCATTTCAACTCTTTCCTCAATTTGCCACATAAGTGAAGGTGTTTGTAGGTTGTACACAGTATGCTAAATGAAAAGGTATAATTACTCTTTTCCTTGAAACGGCATAATGATCATACTTAAAACATCGCTTCCTCAGTACAGCGCAGTACAACTAATATCAATCTCTTTTTATATTATGGTATAATGCATATTATTGGCATTGGTGACAATAACAATAGGCCTATATTTTTAACAATATAAATTCAATATTTTTCCCCGACCACAACGTCAAATCATGTTTGTTTTAATTTCTGACAGCACAGTACTTGATTCATACACTTTCGATTATAAATTTAGCTGTAGTATTATTTTATTCATTTTGGTTTGACTTTGTATGCTTCATAGAAGTTCAAGAAGAACTATTATACTTAATAAGCAGACGGTGCTGTGTTTGTGAAGACTTTTATCACCGAACTTGTTTAAAATGTAAGTTTGTAACCATATTGTTCAGTGCGTGATCAGTAGGAACGTGGCAAGCGTGTGAAGTGATCAGTTTCAGATGCTCCCAGTGCCCTTAATGCGGCGTTCAAGAAGTCTACACTAAGAAGAAGCCAACAAGAGGAGTTTCACCAGGCTGCTACTGTATCAATTCTTTGATTCCAACTCAATTTTTTTTTTTATTATTTTATATATATATATATAATATTCCATGCAATTTAGTATTAAAATTAATTTCACATCTTGTCCACAAAGCCACACACGTGGCTTGACTGTGGATTATGAATAATTATATTACATGGATTAGTCAGACTTAATTAAAAATTCCATTATACACAATTAATGTTATTAGGCTAAATTAAAACATAAATAAATAAATAATTATACAACAACGAGAATACTACTTTTATAATATTGAAATATATTTGAATTTGATATGACACAATTGGCGTGAACATTCCAACACCACATAAAACGCAACTCCACAACATAAAACGTTTTAAAAAATTAATGAAAAAATGTAATTTTAATTAATCAATACCTATGAGTTTAAACAAAGTAAGTAGATTTTAAGTTCTTATTTTGCCGCATTCTAAGATTGCAAATCTTTCGTGTCCTCTGGCAATTGATTAAACACATGCGGAAATGAATACTCGAGTTCTCTGGCCGTAGTTATTCACGTATTCTGGAACATCGAAGTTAATTTTTACACAAATCTTGTATTATACTATTGATGCTCTTATGGGATTTTTCGTATGTGTCACTAAAATAATATAGATAAAATAATATTTATTTAATTTTTACATTCTGAGCCACTCAATACAAGTGTAAAAACTGGATAAATGCATGCCTCTACACAGCAGATTTTCAGTCTTTATCGAAGCTAAATCAGTCAGAGTATTTGGTTGTTTTTCACGGATTCAAAATCTTTAAAATTAAAATCTATCCATGGAAAAATGCTGTGATAGATACCTTCCAATGTTATTGTTACTTAATTTTGTAAAGTATAATACATCATATAATAGGTCAGGTCAAAGTACTTAAGTCACAAAACATGCGTGAATTAGGACCGTCATTCCCTTCTACAGGCATAAGGGCATCATATCAATGCAAGAAAAACCCAAGTTCTAGCCATGCTATGCTATTTATAAGGCGAAGAATATTTGAGTCACGGCGAAAACTGACCCAATACGTGTTACTTGGTTATTTTCTTGCCTTCACGTTGGCAATCATGTTCTTGTGTATTGTAATTAAAACACATTTTATAACAGAGTTATTGTGAATGTGTTACTGCTTATGTAAATATTAACTAAGGAATCCTATACCTCTCCTTGTTTTATTTTATATTGAATACAAATTTGGATAAAATCATTATTTTGGTAAAAATAAAATATAAATTTATATTTTATTTATTTAACATTTATTTTTCAAGTGACGTGCTCGTTTATTGATATGTAGCTGCAATGGGGTTAACGAAAAATGCTTAATAAATGTTTTTTTTTTTCAAAAAGTTAAGCCAAGAAATACCCAATTGATAACCTCAAGCCAATAACTGACCAAGTTTTTAAAAAAATCTAGGAATAATAGTCAATCAAAGAAAATCACTCATACTTTATTGTTAGGAAACATACGATTTACTAGTATGCAATTTTGTATTCTTTTAAATAAAATAAAATGCTGCGTTATATCTATTTATCTCAGAATGAGGTATTTGTAACTTGGTCAGTTATTGACTAAGCACCGACAGTGTTGGCTCGGGCGCTAAGCGCTCGACTCTGATTCGGGAGGTCCCGGGTTCGAATCCCGTCGAGATCGGCAATCCTGACTGAAGGTTTTTTCCGAGGTTTTCCTCAGTCATTAAGGCGAATGCAAGGGATTGAGTCCTCTTAAATAGCCCTCGGACATCCCTTCACAATTTCCTATCCGCACATACCTAGTTCACATGAAGAGGGGCTAATTGCACCCTATAACAGGTTTCCCACGATAAAAATTTAAATTTTATTGACTTAGCCCATTCAATTTTGTGACTGAAATGTGCCAAGAAATTTGAAACCTGTTATAATGAGCACATCGGAATCCTCATGTAAGTTATTTAATAACCCAACCAAATAAAAGTTTTTCTTAATTACTACAATATCTGAATGGGTATGGATTAACCCAAGAAAGTATTATAGATGGTGGCCCTAGTGACTCAGTATCTGGAAGCACCCGTACGTAGAGCCGGTTCAAGATTAACACTATGTTATCATTAATGTATCTACATATGTATGGAAGCACACGAAGAACCACAAAGGAACGTAATCACTAGCATTACATCTAATTCGGTTAGGTCGTGCGCATGACGTAACCAACCGCCCCCCCTTATCCCCTCCACCACCCAAGCTGGACTTAACGTTGTTACGTCATGTCAATTACAAACAAATTATTATATTACGTTTTTGCAATTTTTTAAGTGTAGGTCAGTATAACTGGAAGTAAGCACAGCGTCGCTGTTATGAGGTCACCACTTATCGGAGTCGGAGTAAATTATATTTTGTTTAAGTATAGGACTAGTGGACTTGCTTTCAAACTTATTAAATAAGTTTTACTATAAAGCCAATTTGCCTATTCCTGGATATGGTATGGATGTGATTGTCAGATCAAGATATCTTCGTGAAAAACAACCAACATAGCTTGGGAAGGTATTTTAAAAATGAGCTATGTGATTATGATGATTTCTTTTGCTTAACGTCTCATATTAATGCACATAGTCTATTCGAGACGATGAGTGGTGATAAATTATGATGAAGGACAATTACAGAAAAACATGCTTTATGCGGTATTCCAACCCACGTCCTCGTAGAGCCATATGCTTCGGACCTGCCCTATAATAGTATGTGCCACCGCGGACGACATGAGCTGTTAGATCCCAACAATGATACGATAAGATTGTCAGCAACTGATTTAGTGTTCAACTAAGACTGTTGGCCAAGCTCGAGAAAACCAGGCTTTGACGCAGAACGCAGAAGTAAAGTCTGGATCACTTGGAAGATCTATCATTTGTCCTATCGAGATGTGGTTTGCACCAAAATGTGAAATAACAATGTGTAATAGTTGGTTTCAAGGCACATTTTCCAAATACTGCTCACTTTTCTTATTAACTGACCGAAAATATGACACCAATCTGTTAATTTGTAGTAATTTGCCAATTTTGTGTAAGAGACAATTATTTGAAATTTCAAAATCGGCTTTGATATGAGACACGCGCTCATCCTTTGTGAACAGCCTCGACAAAATGCACATTTTTTTGGATGAAAATTAAAGGTAAAAAAGCAGTACGTTCTGTATGTGAAACTAGCTGGATTTGACGATCAAGCGTTTTTCAAATGGGGAATGGGTATTTAACATTATAAAAAAAGGTTGGCCCGAGCTTGGCAAACAGTCTTAATTATATTGTTTTATTCACCTTTGCCCGTTGAATCCTTGGCCCCCACCACCCCCTCCAAAGTTAGGCCTCTGTCCCCCGAAGCCTTGTTGGTTAGGCCTCTGTCCTCCGAAGCCTTGCTGGTGAGGCCTGTGCTGCCTGTTGAAGTTCTGTCGCTTGGGACGGCTCAGCTGGACGGACGCTCCGTCAGTTGAGATGAAAGCCTCGGCTTTCCCTTCCTTGGCTTTCTCTTCTGGAGCTTTCTCTTCCTGGGGCTTCTCCTCCGGCTTCTTGACGACCTCAAGTTTCTTGCCTCGGCTCTGCCTGGAAGCGCCGCCCTTACCTCGAACCGTCAGGGTGGACTCGACTACTATCTCGTCAAATGTAGATCCAAACGCGGCTAGAAACATAACATAAGAAATATACTATTCTGTATTAACAATTCACCCACTCAGTCACATAACCGATTTGGGTAATTTTAAAGAGGGGAAGTAATTTAATTCAAGGATTGCTTATTTTCACTGTGTTAAAAAAATTAAAATAAAAAAATAAAATAAAATAAATAAATAAATAAACCAATTAGTTGTCATCCATCCAGATCTGGACATAAATCACCTAAACTTTCAATGATTTAAAAGTATTTCTTCGAAATATGTTCTTGAGGTTTATAACATTGTAATCGTCATAGTTTATTTATTTGCATTTCGTTTAGTATAATGTTTATTTGAGCACCTGAGTAGACATATTTAGATGTTGTTTGATTTTTGATATCATTTTTATATTTTTGTGCTTTAGAATTAATTTAATTTTATATAATGCCTATATCGCACTTGTGGATGTAACTCTGTTGTTGGTGGTAATAAATAAATAAATAAATAAATAAATAAATAAATAAATAAATAAATAAATAAATAAATAAATAAATAAATAAATAAATAAATAAATAAATAAATAAATAAATAAATAAATAAATAAATAAATAGGGTGTCTATCGACTGACCTACGCTCGACTGTCACAATTTAACTGTCATAATAACGATTGACCTTAAGACCATATAAAATACATTACACGTTGGTTATAACAGTTGCCCACCTACCAGTTGCACATTATGCCAGTCTTGAAAATTGAATGTAGCCTTTTTGAGTGTGCAACCGTTATAACGTCAACTGACATAGCATTGTTTCTTATGGACGGTCAGTTGCTCAATTGTGAGTCGTTTAAATAATTTTATTTTATTTTTATTTCCTTCCTTTCTTTGTTTCTTATCT
>JAMZAV010005481.1:0-42739 GCA_024449915.1 Sweltsa coloradensis | reverse complement strand
ACATTGTGATTCAGGAATAAAATAACTTTGTTTTTTCAATAACGTGTTATGTAATTTAATTATGTAATATTAAAACATTATGTAATCTGGTGAATGCTAACTCAGAGGGGAGGTGTTGTGTATTTGAATTGTGTTTAAATTACGAGCCATCAAGAGCTGCTCCCTGGCGGCCGTCTCTTGAACCACCAGGCATCACGAGACGAGAGTGACGAGACGCAATGGCTGACTGGTAGAATCACACTCATACTTACTGTACCAAGTAATTAATAAATAATACTGTTGTTAGAACCATAATCACGTGTAGACTACTTTATTATGTAATATAATAAACCCACGCGCAATATACGACAGTTCAGGTTAAGTTGATTTGGATTAAGGGCGCGTCAACTGTTAGGTTATAATACGCCACTCTAGTCTAGGGGATATAGGAAGGAAAACCCCATGCAGAACAGAATCAGCTACAAGTAGGTGAAAGGAAAAGAGGGGTTCTCACGTCGTGGTCGTCATCGTCTTTGTCATCGTTCGTGTCGTTGTGGTCGTCGTCGTTGCGGAGGTCGTCAGTGAAGGAGGAGAGGTCCCCGACGACGACTGCCAGAGCTCGCCTCTAGTTTCGAGGAGTAATACTCTACTTACCAGCTGACGTTTGTGAAATTGAGTTCGTTTAGGCGCGAGCCATTCTTGGCCAAATGTCCGCCTATATCTATAATCTAGACTTTCTAATCGCATGACATTGACATTCAAGAAAACAAAAATCAAAACACGTGGTGATAACCACTGACTTGGTGATTTTTTATCCGCCACCGAAATTATAATATAACCATATAATATAATAATAATAAAACCATATAATATAACCATGGCTGTGGCCTTCTATACGTATGAGAAATGTAAACATTTGCAATCTAGGTTTAAATTTTTAAGATTTGTATTTAATGTAGGTAAGGTTTAAATCAAATCGGATTTTGATCAGTTTGTTAGCAGTTCTCAGTTAGCTGGTAACGGATGTATGTTTAAAATTTCAGCTCAATCTGTTAAGTCGTTCGGCCGTTAGGCATTGGACAGGCAGAGTCACAACATTCACAGTGAGTGCTGTTTTTTTCGACCTGCGTTGTAGACTACGTTCGGTGCGCTCACTCGTCTAATTATCTTTTTTATGCAAACATGTCTTATTTATAGATGGGCTAGAACTATAAGTACCCCTACTATGTATTCTAACCTAGGAAAACGCTCAAGTCCCGCCGCGTTGTTGGATGAGCGTAATTGATGCATTGAGCTGCCATGTGTAATGCGGTTTTCGGTTTTTGTAAAAAAATATTACAAATTTGAAGATTTTTAAACTAGGAAACCCCAGTTGGACGCTTTTGATAAGGAGCACGTGCTATAGCGCCCCACATTGCACATTTTTGAAAAAATTTAAATTTTTTGCGACTTTCCCTGTCCACAGGGCCATTTTTAAAAAATTTTTTATTGTGTTAACTTTACTTTGTGGAAAAAATCCACGCCATTAGAGGACCTTGATCCCTGGGAAAACTTTTAAAAAACTCTTGGTGACAAATAATACACTGCTTCCTCGAAAAGTATTTGATTACTTCAGGGGGCAGGCATTAGAAACTTCGCGCGTTTTTTCTTGCCAGGGAAAACGTAACTTTTGTTTAATGTAATTTCCTTTTACACTATTATCGGATAAAAAATAAATTAGCATTTTCGTGACCGGACGGACATTCTAAAAAATTTTTGGGCCCACCTCAGTTTTTTGTCGCCTTTTAGTTAAAAAAAAAAAATTCGATTAACTTTATGTAACTTTTTAATTTTTTTAAACGTTTTTGCCCAAAACAAAAAGCATTAAATCGAGAACAAGCTTGGGGAGGGTAAAAATTTCAACCCGACCCGACCCCCCGTTCGAACGTTAGGGCGAAAAAAAAAAAAAAAAAAAAAAAAAAAAAAACAGTGACTACGACCCCCTGGGGCGCGCGCAAACCCGCCCGGGACGACAAACCCGGATACTTTTCGCCCCGTCTTAAAAAACATGACCAGGAGTCTAACATGTAGCGGGGCTTTGGGGGACCGCACAAAACCCTAAAGGCGAAAAAAAGTAAAGGTCGCGGCGTGAGCCCGGCCCACGAGGGGGAGGGCCGCGCGCGGAAGGCCGCGGCCAGATCCCCGGGGCGTTCTTTGTACTGCGACACAGTGGGCGCCCCCAGAGCGTACACGTTGGGACCCGAAAGAGGGTTTGAACTTCCCTTTTAATTAAAAGCAGCGATCGGGGCCCTGGCCCAAGGCTATTACTTCCCATACACCCGTTTGCCTGGACCCAGACTTTTTTCCCCGCCCCGTGTTTTGGGAAGCCCTTTGCACGATGTCTTAAATCGAAAACGTCTTCCCCTCTTTTTAAGAGTAAACCGGATTTTGGTCTGTAGGCCTAATTTGGTGATAAGGGGAGCTGAAAGGGGCACTGGAGGTGGGATTCGCAAATGTCATCAGAATATTCGAAAAATACCCGCCAATAGAGGCCGTAGTTGCAATGACTTTGGGCTGCACGACGTACGCAGAAGCTCCGGATACGGGCGGCACCGTGAGCCCGGTCTAGGGTCCGCAAAGGCGCGAAGCATATTTTTTTTCACATCGTTGCAGTCTCGCTCGTGGACGATTTACAACAGGGGGTGCTAGATCTAGGGTGTTTGAGAAAAATTTTTATGATCGGGAAAATTTCCCAAATTTGGGTTTATTAATGTAGGATAAATAAAAAAAAATGTATAAATTAAAACCGACTGAAAAACTGTGGAATCGAAACACGCTCGAAAGAAGTATATGTATATTCGAAACGCGATTAAGACCACAAGAATACTTAGGCATGATGTAATTTTTAACTATTATTATTACAATTATTATGCGTGGTAGTGTAACGTGCCGTTTATGCGCTATAGCTACGACATAAGTATACCATAAATTAAATGGTTATAAATGTCCCGGGGATGATATTTTAGCTAGCTGGAAACCCACCTCCTGATGCAACCATGCACGATCCATGATGACTGGTATATAAGAATGGGAATTTGAAATGGCTTCTGAAGAAAGTGCTTTTTTTTATTATTCTTTTGACTTTTTGAAATTCAATACGATTGAAATCGTACATTTTCTTCTATCAAGTCCGTACCAAAAAAGTACGAGTATAGTCAACAATAGTACCTATCTTTTGGTTTATGCTTCCGATTTTTTTTCTGACGCATGGAGGGAAAAAGATAAAAAAAAGTAAAAACTATTCCCCGGCCTTTGATTATGACATTTTTTCTGTGGGTGGCGCCAATAAGAAACATAAATTTTTAATTTTCGTACAAAATTTCCATGATAACCCTATACATAAATTCATTAAAATTATTTTTTCAAAACATACCCAATGCTTTCCCCCAATGACATCAATGAATGCAGTATGCTACAACGAGGGCAAAGCACGATGTTAATTAAGAAGTAAAAAAAATTGTGAAAGGAAAAGGGAACCCCAAGTATAATTTTTGGTTTGAAATTATGAAAAACGGTAATGAATTTTTTCGAAGTTATTTTTATGTTTCTTATCGAAAATTTTCTGGGTTTGAAAAAATTTTAAATTTATTTTTTATAAAATGTAAAAATTTTTTTAAAAGAAAATTTCTCGAAAAATAAATTTTGAAGTACATCATTATCAAAATAAAACTTGTGCCTTTTGTGTTAATTTTAAAAGACGCATAAACTGAAAAAAAAAATTAGGGTTTTTTATAGAAACATTGTAAATTAATACAATTAAAACGCTTCATTTTTCCCCTTTGGCCTTGGAATACCAAACATGAAGGTCGAAAAGTTTTTAAATAAAAAATTATTATTAAAGGGAATAACCCCGGGGCATTTTCCCTTGGTTATTGAAAAAAAACCCCTCGGAAGCGGAGGGGCAAATAAAAAAATTAACAAAAAGTTTGTGTGCCGGGGTTGGCAATTTTAGGGACCCACCACCGCACCCCCCCCGGGAAATGAATAAAAAAACCGCCCCTGGGGGTTTGGCTTTGACCAAAAATTTGCGTCTCAGCATCCTGAATGTTTTTCGAAGATGGTTGTTGACCGAAAACCTTTAGGGGTATATGCAACCTAGTTGGGGGGGTTTTTTTGGTTTAAGGTTTTTTTGGGAGGCCCTTGGTCAAACAACCAGGGGGGGGGGGGAAAGGGGGGGATGTTGCCGGGGGGGAAAGGGAAACGGTGAAATCCCGTCCCAGAAATCCTAGCTGAAAGTTTCACCCGGGAATTCTTGAGCCCTTAGGCGAATGCCGGGATGCAACCCTATTTTAGTTTTTTTTTCTAGTGCAGTGCGTACAAGGTTTCACTCATTTCAATTAACAAATTCTTAATTAGCAAAATACTACTAAAAGGTACGCGTCTATAAGCTAATTTGGGTTGGAACCCCCCCCGGAGGTGAAAAACCTGAGATCTATAATATACCTTGTGGAGAAAATTTTTTTAATTTTCTGTTTCATGATAACCCCCCAAATGCATTTTTTCGGGAAAAAACAAATTATACAAACATGTCAATCGTGTGGTATGTGGGGTGTCAAAACAAGGATTACTGAAACACGCGCCATCGAAATAAGGATGGCTGTAGAATCGAACACAAAATAATTTCCCAAAAATGAGCCCCTATTTACTCATATTTTTTAAATATGCATATTTCAACAAATACAATCACTGGTGAAATGGTCCCCCCTCTCGAGCGGAAAAAATTTTATAAGTTTTGTTTTTTTTATTTAAAACCACACAAATATTAAGTTCCATTAAAAAGTAAATACGCCTAATACAAAAATCTAATAGAGACCGAAATACATTACCGTTAGACTGTTTTAGCATTTTTTCCCAAAGAAAATAATTACGACTCTAAAACATTATATTCGGTATATATATTTTTATATAAAATTTAAAAAAGGGCTAAAACCGGGGTTTGAGCCCCGGGCCTAGCTGCCGGCTAGCTCTTTCCCGCTGGCTATGCAGCCCCCAATTTAAAACTGTCTAATTCTTGGTTATTTTTTACATTACATGTACGGAAGTAAGGTCCCGGGTTTAAACCCTGGGTTTTTAGTCACTTTTTTTAATTTTTTTCAAAGTACTAACATACAGAGCAAAAGTCGCCTACTTTTAAAGCCAAGGTTAAACATCGTTTTTCCCAACTCAGGGTTTAAAAGTGGTTGTATTCTAGTTTTTTTAGTATGCTCTAAAATGACAATTTCAGACCAAGAAAATTAGGGGACAGATTTTAAATTTGGGGGCGCATAGCTCAGTTGTAAGACAAACCCGGACAGCTAAAGGGCCCCCGGGCCCCGGGTTCAAACCCCCGGGGTAGCACTTTTTTAAATTTTTGTTAAAGTATAAAATAACAGGCATAGTCGCCCACATAAAACCAAGGGTTAAAAAAAATAAATAAAACCATCGAACCCAAATAAAATATATACACAACAACACGAAAGTCTTACAATACCGTATTCTATAATAATCACGCATGTGACCAATTGTTTTTTCAACATTTAACCCCACACACCTACACCCCACTCTTATAGCTTTTTTTCATGGGGGATCACACACTTTCTAAGTATGAAACAGCACAGAGCACGAAAAAAAATGAATGAAAATAAACCCGATTTGCCTATATCCGAGTGACAGAATTTCGTCGGTTACAGGGCACTGCATGTTTTCGAAACGAAATTAAAGTTGGGTCCGCTGACACTGGTTTAATTCGACCGGGGGCTGTCACGGCCTACAGTTGTGCAATGGCCAAAAATAATAGCAGTATGCGATTGATGGATATTTATAAAACTTCAAATATAAATAGTATAATAGGCAGAAATTATCCCGATAAAAGAGGAAATACGATTTTAAATTTTGTTATATTTTTTGGAACACAGATTGATTTTTTTTTTAAAATTTTTTTCGGCAAAATAGTTAATTTTCCCGTTTTTTCCCGAAGAGTTAGAGTTAGAGAGAATTTGAGAACTTTTATAACATGTGGGGGGCAAATCAACAAAGGCGAACACACAGAGCGCTTTCTTTGCTTGTGTCCAGAATTATTTTTAGTTTTCCGATATGACGCTGTTATGATGGTAGTCTTATCATAGGGGAAAAAATTAAAAAAAGGTGCCCCCACGGGGGTTGAACCCCGAACCTCTGCGTTGGCAGAGCCTCACCCCCTTTTATTAAATTTTTCCAACTTTAAATAAAATGGGCCCGTGCCGTGGTTCAATCCCCCGGGTAGCACGTTTAATACTATTTAAGAAAAAAATGTTTATTTAAATTGCCAAATAAAATCGAAAAAATACTGTATTCCCATTATGTTTTTTATATCCTGGAAAAGGGTTTTTACCTGTTTCAACCAATTTTTTTTCCTATTAGAGATGTTTATGTCGTACCCAAACAAATGGACTTGTTGCCATGAACTCTCCCCCCCCCTCCTTCCAAACCCAAATTTAAAAATTAGTACATCACACGCTCAATGGGCGATACATAAAAAATTTTTATCAATTAAATACAGTTAATTTGAAAGACCAGGATGCATAAAAGTAATAACGCGCCGTGGGGGATGTATTAATAATTGTTTTTATTCTGTTGTGAAATAATAAAACAAAATTTTCCCGATGGGGATCGAAAAACCCAAAAAATATGGTCCCTGAATATAATAAATTGATATTTGGGATGCTCCGGTATCGAACAATTTTCTGAAGAGGCAATAAACATTGACGCCCAAAATAGCATTCTATAGCGAGATCTATGCAAAGATTCAAATGGTGTCCTGCGTAGTTCACGAGCAAAGTCATGCAGCCCCCAAACAGAACAACTTTTTAAAAAAAATTTCAGACCTGTCACTCAAATGGTGAAAAACTTTGTATCGTAGGTTGCGCCACTTGCTGGGGTTAAAAAAACCCCAAAATAGCGCCGAACAGCTTCGTACTTCCTGTACAGCGGAACCCTTTTCAAAAATTTTCAGATTTTAGGAATGCTAGTTGAAGGGGTAATTTTCACGGTGTGCGTACTTTTTTTTTTTTTTCCAAAAAATGCTGGTTACGCCTAAAAAAAAACGCGAAAAACGGGAAAAAGTTTAAAAAATTCCCCCAAAAATTTAAAAAAATTTTTTTTAAAAAAAAAAGGACAATTTTGGAAAAAATACTCAAACCGTCATTGGAGTCTTTACTGAGTAGAATAAAAAAAAAAAATTTTAAAGTATTAATTGTGCGTTAGAACGAGGGAAATACGAAACCACGCAACAACCGAAATAAAACAGGGGGCCAGTAGAGCCTTAAACTTTTCCCTCTTGCCTACTTCTTCTAAAATTTGGCCATCGAGGTTTTTAGATACTGTGATGAAAGGGGAAGGTCGAACGTAAGTTTCGGCCCATGCAAATTGTGAGGGGTGTAACCCCATTCAAAAAGGGGGATTTCGGAGTTTAGAACTGTAAAAATGGATCTTCTGATTCTTTACCATTCTTTTGAGACTTGACTGCCGACTCGGCAACCCCTTACTCTAGAAAAGGGTTTGGGGTGCTCTTCCCTGACGAAACCGAATGTTTGTGCAAACTTTTTGGAAGTCATGGGGGTTGAAAGGGGGGACCACCGTCTGTTTTATGTCTCGGAAATTCCCCCCCTGTCGGGCAAATATAGATTTAAGCTATCAACAACCAAGGAAAATTGTAGTTCTTTCCCCTTTTGAAAATCGGATATCTGAAAAGTAATTTCATACCAGAAAGTTTTTCCCGAAAATCGGCAAAGTCTATGCCTACCTTTTTCCCCTGGAAAATTGGAAATGGAGTTGGGATAGTGGTTCTGGAATATTCTTACGTAGCTCTATACATTTTTGGCAGCTTTGAACCATTGCTCGAACATCTTCATTAATGTTCGACCAGTAGACCGTCTCACGAGCTTGACGTTGGGTTTTAGTCACACCCATGTGACCTTCATGCAATCGTGAAAGGATTTCGCGGTGCATTTCCTTAGGAACGACTATTCGTGGACCCATGAACAGTATTTCTTCATGAACTGCTAGATCGCCGTGCACATTCCAGTATGGTAGGCATGATTGGTCAACCTTCTTTCTTGCTGGCCACCCATGAAGAGTGTATGCTTTTAGTCTTGAAATTTATGCTAGATCTAATAATCTACATGGTGGGGTAGCAATCCTCTCTAAACCACACCTAAACATAGAGCCAATACTAGGCCTAGAGTCAATCTGCTCTGAATTGGATTTTGAATGTACTGGTTGCCTTTGGCATCTACCATACTGCCGCATCACCATACTGTCCATATACAGATCTCCATTAGGCAAACTCTCAATATTCTTAGATAAACTAGAAGAGACCCTTATAAACGTCACAAAACGATTCCCTAAGGCAAAAATAGCCCTATGCGGCGACTTTAATATTGATCTTCTTTCCAAATCACGAGCCCGCGACCTATTCCTTGATCTTATACACTCATTTAACTTACACGAAACAATTCTAACACCCACCCGTACACTTGGGTCAAGTCAGTCACTTATCGACAACATCATAACCTCTCTAGACCCTTCCCTTTACAAAACAAATACCCTTCACCCACACATCTCAGACCATTGTGCCATAACCATGCAACTCAGTTCGCCCATAAATGCCTCTCCCACTTGGGGTTTTTCTAGAATATTTAGCAAACGCAATACAAATCACTTTATAAATTTACTTAGTAGTGAAGAATGGTCTGACTTGCTGACTATGACCGATACCAACCAGATGTTCAACCAATTCTTAATGATCTTCTTACATTATTTTAACACAGCATTCCCCTTGGTTAGGCAAAGGCAAAAGCAAAAAAACCTAGTTCGTGGTTATCAAACAGCCATAAAGCAGAGGGCCAACAACTGCGACGATTACACTACCATGCAAAACATTACCCAACGACCATCAACTATAAACATGAGTATCGTACATAAAAAAGCACATGCACTTAACATAGACCAGCTAAACGACAACATCATGATCAGGTTATATCTTCTGCAAATAAACATATCGAAAGCTACATGGCAGATTATCAATGCTCAAAACTAAGGCCCTAGTCCTAAAAATCAACTTACGATCAACATTAGCGGAATTCCAAACTCTGACCCAAAAGTAATATCAAATCATCTAAATGAGTTCTTTATCAATGCTGGTATAAACAGTCGACCTCAGACACAAACCAATCACCTCATTCCTGGTGTCATCGAGAATAAGCAGGAAATTAATTCAATTTTTCTCCATCCAACCACCCATCATGAAGTAGCCGATATCATCAAAACACTGAATAACAAACATTCTGCAGGCTTAGACAATGTTCCTGGATCTGTTCTTGCAAAATGTGGAAGTATATATCTCACCACTAGCATTTATCATCAATTCCTCCTTTTGCACAGGGACCTTCCCCTCCAAGCTCAAAGAGGCCAAAGTAATACCCATATATAAGCACAAAGGTAACAACCGAGATCTAACAATTATAGGCCAATTTCCTTAACCTCCTCTTTCTCTAAAAGTTTTCGAAAAAAATCATGTACTCCCGTTTGTCATCCTTCCTTTCAAAACACAATATTCTTGCAAGCAATCAACACGGTTCCAAAAGGGCAAATCAACCGTAACTGCCATCTTCTCATTCCTATCTGCACTATACAAGGCACTCGATCATGGCGACCTGGCTATTGGAATATTCTACGACTTGAGTAAGGCGGTTGATACAATTGACCATAGTATACTTCTCTCAAAACTGGAATCTCTAGGTATGAGAGGTATAGCCAATAGATGGATTGCATCATTTCTATCAGACCGTTTCCAGGTAGTAGAACTTGATGATATCGATGAAAATGATACAATTACTAAATTTCACTCCGACCCCTTAAACCTTGTCTGTGGTGTGCCCCAAGGAACGGTCCTAGGGTCCCATTCTTCTTACTTTATGTAAACGACATGCCCAACACATTTGACGTAGGCATACTGACGCAATTTGTAGATGACTCAAGTCACCTCTTAACTGCAACCAGAGATGGGCTTGCAGAACTCATACATAACTCAAATGTTCAAGCAAACGCAATGTCGGAATACTGTAAAAATAACCTTCTCCCTTCAACCAACCAAAACTTTGTACCTTAACTTCCACTCCGCCTCTAGCCCCCCTCAGAGTAGTCCCCTGATTCGCATTGATGGCAAAAACATTATGAGAGCTGCCAACGTGAAATTTCTTGGCATTACACTCTCGGAGAACCTTGATTGGTCTGCTCATATCGAAAGAGTATGCTCCAAAATAAATAGTGGGTGTTTTATGCTCAGGAGGATGAAGCCAATTGTTAGCAGCCACATATTGAAATTAATATATCATGCCCACATCCACTCGCACATCTCATACGGGCTTCTATTCTGGGGTATGTCACCACAACTAATCGTGTCTTTTTACTCCAAAAACGAGCTATACGCATCATCACAGGATCCTCATGGCAGAGATCCTGCCGTAAAATCTTCCCCAAATTAAACATTCTTACCCTGGTAAGTACCCTTATACAAATTGCCGCTATTTTTGTACGTACACATTCAGAATACTTCCTAAAAACTCATCCATCCATACTTATAACACCCGTGCAATTTCTAACATCCATGCCCCCCATCATAAAACCTTGCAATATTCCAAAGGACCTATATACGCCTGCCTCTCCATATACAATAAACTGCAAAAACACATCAGAGACATCAAAAATCATACTACATTTATTAGCAAATTAAAAGCATTCTAGTAAAAAAGAGCATTTTACTCACTAAATGAATTCCTAACAGATTAACCCTTGTCCTCCCTACAAACTGTCCCTTATAGATCCGTACTATAGGCTAGGCCCTACACATATATTTAAATTCAATAATAATACCTTTCATATAATCATTATATCATAGGATAGGCTACCTATTACTCATTTCATTTTTTTCATTTCAATACTCAATTATTCAATTCAAATAACTTCAATTCTCAATACCGGTACTAGTATACCATACTAGTACTAGGCCTATATATATATATAACTTGATTCTCATTGAAATTCTCATTCTATTTGATTATTTATTTTATATTTAGTAAATTTATAAATTTACCTTGTTCTCCACTACAAACTTTCCCTTATAGATCCGTACTATAGGCCCTACACGTATATTTTAAGTTCAAAACTAATCCCTATTAAACATAAA
This sequence comes from Sweltsa coloradensis, assembly GCA_024449915.1. Lineage (NCBI taxonomy): Eukaryota > Metazoa > Arthropoda > Insecta > Plecoptera > Chloroperlidae > Sweltsa > Sweltsa coloradensis. The sequence continues at coordinate 31,518 of JAMZAV010005481.1, read as the reverse complement.
ACAATAATACAAAATTTCATATCATACCATATGCTAGCGTTTATATTATTATACATCCTAATGAACATCGTATTGTATTATATCATATCGATAACTCATTTCATTTTTTCTATTCAATTATTGAATTAATCAATTCAAACAACTTCTATTCTCAATACTTGTATACTATACTAATAATACATATAACTTGATTAACATAAAATACACATTTTATTTGATTATCCATTTTATATTTAGTAAATTTTTAAATTTACCATGTCCACTACAAACTGCCCCTTATAGATTCGTACTACTACACGTATATATTAAATACAATACTAATTCCATTTCATAATCATTATATCATATCAAATGCTAGTGTTTTTATATTATATCATCCTAAATAACATCGTATTGTATCATATCAAACCAATTACTCATTTCATTTTTTCATTTCAATACTCAATTAATCTATTCAAACAACTTCAATTCTCAATACTAGTATACCATACTAGTAATATACATATAACTTGATTCACATGATATATGCATTCTATTTTATTATTCATTTTTTACCATGTTTTAGCCTTAGGAACTATTCACTCCCTCTTCACGAAGAGGTGTATACTTGTACCATGTATTAGTCTTAAGTGAATAAAGATCTACTCTACTCTACTCTACTCTAACATCATCCTTCCTTTGAGCATCTTTGATTTCTTCCATTCTTTGGTCGGTTGCTGGAGTACCGCTGACCACCTGTTGTACATCTTCTTCTGAACATGGCTCGGAGTGTAGGGCTCTAGACAGTGTGTCAGCAGTATAGAAACTTTTTCCTGGTACATGCTCTATCTTAAATGAGAACCTCATTAGTCGCATTTTAAATCTTTGCAGCCTTGCCGACAGCTCACTTAATTGGTTTAGAACCAAAAATTGGCACCAGCGGCTTATGATCGGTGTGAATCATGAAGTCTCGCCCGCTTACAAATTGAGTAAATTTCTCGCAGGCCCAGGTGATAGATAAGGCTTCCTTTTCAATCTGAGCATACCGACTTTCTGTCTCGCTCATTGCTCGAGACGCATAGGCCACGGGTTTCCACCGGCCTTCCGCGCTCTCTTGCTCTAATACCGCACCCAAGCCGTAAGAAGATGCATCAGCACAAATTCTTACTTGAGAGTTGGTGTCGTATAAGGCTAGGACTGGTGTTTCTGTTAGCATGCTTTTGATTTTGTTAAAAGCAGCTGTGTGGATCGGAGTCCACAGAAACTCGTTGTCCTTTTTCAGGAGCTCTCGTACTGGCTGGCTTACCTCGGCAAGACCTGGTACAAACTTTGCAACCTGGTTTACCATTCCAAAGAAGCGTCTTAGTTCGGTTATGTCGGCCGGATTACTTAAATCTTTTATGGCTTTGATTTTGTCCTCGTCTGCCCGAATTCCATCTTTTGAGATTTCGTGACCAAGGAATTTAACTCTTTTAACTGAGAACTCGCATTTCATCTTGTTCAGCGTAAACCCAGCTATTTTTAGTTTACCGAGAACTAGTGCCAGTCGAGCATCGTGCTCTTCTTGTGTTGAACCGAAGACTAATATATCGTCCATTTGGCAAATGACACCTTCGCATCCCTCGAGTACCTGCATCATTTTCCTGGAAAAGTGTTCCGGAGCACTACTGATGCCAAAGGGCAATCGATTGAAGAAAAACCTACCGAAAGGCGTGATAAAGGTTGTCAACTTTGCCGATTCTTTGGAAAGAGGGATTTGCCAAAATCCTGTATTGGCGTCTAACTTTGAGAAGATAACTGCTCCCTCTAACCGGCCCAAGGACTTCTCCACAGTTGGCAGTTGGTATTTTTCCCGCAACACACCTTTGTTTAATTTATTAAATATTAGGATTGTTCCTTGGATCGTGATTAATTGTAGGATATGACACGAATGACGACCACAGTTGAGTAGAGAAAATAACCGGAAGTGAGCTTTATTATATTATACGGAAATCACGTGGTACAGAGCAGTGCGGGAAAAAATTCAAATACTTAAAATTATACTGAACTCTAGAAATCTGAATAGATGAATATCAAATCTTAACACACCCCCTTGATATGCAACTATTCGACTTTCATTAATGAGGTGAACTGCAAGAACTTAGGTCCTGCCAAAGGCTTTGTAAGGATATCTGCTATCATTAGCTCTGATTGCAGATGTTTCACACTGATAAACTTCTTATGAACTAGATCTCTAATAACATGACAAGAAATGTCAATTTGCTTAGTTCTAGCTTGAAATGCATCATTTTTTGCTAGAAATATAGCAGATTGATTGTCACAATTTATTTGTACACAAAAATCCTTAATTGATAAAAGCTGCAAGATTAGTTTTCTTAGGTAAACTGCCTCATTCGAAGCTTGTGATAGTGAAACATATTCCTCCTCGGCCGATGATTGAGCAACAAATGACTGCTTCTTGGACCGCCATGAAATGGGTCCACCCCCTAATAGAAACAAGTACCCTGAATATGACTTTCTGTCCACTTTGTCCCTTGCCCAATCGGCATCACAGTAACCAATCAATGAATTTACAACATTATCATTTGTTTTAAAAATTAATGCCTTTGGTTTTTGTGCCTTTCACATAGCGCTACACTCTAGCAGCACAGTCCCATTGCTCTTGTCCATAACGATTATTGAACTGACTTACTTAGTTTACTGCCCGAGTAATGTCAGGTCTGGTCCAAATACTTAGATACATTAATGAACCAATCAAATTTTGATAAGGTACATCAGGTTATCACCCTCATTCTCGAAAGGTCTACACCACTCTCCATAGGAGTCTTGAATGTACACAGGTCTCTACTTGAAACCTAGATACAAGTTTGTTTACATAGTGTTCCTGACTTAACTTAATTTTTCCAGTATTTCTGTCTCGTTGAAGATTTACACCTAAGAAATGATTAAGCTCACCAAGATCTCTGCATTCAAAATTATCTGTTAACCTCCTTTTCAAATTCTCTTCTTCATCTTTATCATTTGACATTACAAAAATATCATCAACATGAATACAGACATATATTGTACAAGCCATTCTCTTTATTTTTAATGTAAACACATGGATCACTTTTAGTCCTGGTGTAACCAGACTCAACAAGGAAATTATGAATTTTTATATTCCAGGCCCTTGAGGCCTGTTTAAGCCCATAGATTGCCCTAGAAAGTTTACATACCTTATTTCCTTCCTGAAACCCCTCAGGCTGTTCCATAAAACTTCCTCCTCCAGTTCCCCATGGAGAAAAGCTGTACAGATGTCAATGTGTGACATGTTTAGATTTAAACAATTTGCAAGAGATAACAATACTCGTAAACTTCTGCTCTCACCACTGGAGAGGAATGTTTCATAGTAATCATACCCATATTTCTGGGAAAAACCCTTTTGCAACAAGTCGTGCCTTATATCTATCTACTCTTCATCTGCCCCTCTTTTTACCTTAAACACCCATTTACTTTTCACAACATTTTTGTTGGCGGGCCTATCCACTAGTGTCCAAACATTATTTTTCATTAATGATGAAATTTCTGCATTCATTGCTTCCTCCCAAAGAATTCTCTTTGTACTTGCAAGAGCTAGATCTCTAGTCTCTGGCTCATCATCTAAATCGTCTGCTGCTAGAAAACTAGTGACAAATTCATCACCAAATTCCTTTCTCTTTGGATTAACCCTTAAATTTAATCTTCCTTTGTTTTCATCACCCCCTGACTTCCTACCTTCTGAACATGTAGTATCCGCATCACTTTCACTACTTACTTCATCATCTGATCTATTTTCGTTGTCAGTTGACGTATGCGTCTCAGTTGTACTACTACTACTTTCCGAGTTAACACGTTGCCTTGCCTGCACTTTCATCTCTATCTCTGGGGCCACTTTGTGTAGTTCTACGTTTTCATTCGTGTTTGTTACCACATTCAGAGAAGGAAAACATTTCTCATTAAAGATAACGCTTCTTTCTACTTTCATACTAGCTTTTGGACTCTTTGGGTCAATCAAAATATATCCCTTCTTTTCCTCATCATAGCCTACAAAACATACTTCTCACTCCTATCTTTAAGTTTTTTACTTTCTTCTTTTCTTACATGAACATATGCTAAACATCCAAAAACTTCAAGTGTTCTACATTCGGCTTAGTGCCAGTCCATGCCTCATACGGTACCATATCTTTTACTGCTACAGTTGGGGATAGATTTTTTAGATACACAGCTGTTTTAGTGCTTCTCCCCAGAATTTGTTTCCCAAACCAGATTCTTTTAACAGTGCCCTAGTTTTTTCTAAGAGTGTCCTGTTTGTCCTTTCTGCCACTCCATTTTGCTCTGGACTATACGCAACAGACAGTTGTCGAACAATCCCAGTTTCTTTCAGATATTCGTCAAAATCTTTTGAGCAATATTCTTTACCATTATCTGAGCGGACTATTTTTATAGATTTCTCCAAGTGATTTTCTACATTGTTTTGTATTGTTTGAACTTATCTAAGACTTCATTTTTGATTTTAAAAGAGCAATTACAGTGAATCTAGTCTTATCATCAGTGAAAGTAGCAAAGTACTGTAGCCTTCCCATGAAGACCATCTGTGATTTCACAGACATCTGTGTGAATTAAGTCTAATATCTCTGTGGCTCTTGTTGCACTTTCTTTGGAAAAGGAGCCCTAGTGTGCTTTGCCCTGACACAAACATCACACACATCAAATGTTTCCTCGGCTATTGGACTTAACCCACTTACTAGACACCCTGTAGCTTTTTTAGGTTACCATTACCTATGTGAGCAAATCTTTCATGCCACAACTTATGGTTAGAGCTTGTAGCCTTCATAGCTTTGGCAGGTTCTACTTCCATTGACACCTTATAAGTGTTATTGGATTGCTTACCTTCAAGCAGGGGTTTACCTACTACTTGAATGTCTTCTGGTCTATACACTCCACATTGTCACTGTCAAAGAGAGTAATATATCCTGTACTACATATTCTTCCCACAGATAGCAAGTTTGCTGTCAGCTTTGGAACATAGGTGGCCCTAAACACCTGTCAGGCCATTCTGTCCCCTAACTCAATGTTGCCTTCACCTTCTGTGTGCAGTGTTTGCTCACTACCCACATTCAATAGTATTAGATTCTGTCATCTTATAGTCTACCATTAAATCTTTTCTGTAAGTCATGTGATTACATGAACCTGAATCTATATACCAATCTATACTAGGCTTACTTTCATCAGAATAACTCGAGCACATAGCAGCAAATTTTGAGTACCCATTGTGTTTGGCCCCCGAGTTGCCTGACTTACCGCTATTGCCAACATTAGGCCTACCATTATTGCGGGTTACTATTCCAGCTTTACCATTATTGCTGTTGCTATTACCAGCATTATTTTTGGGTTTATTTTCAGTCTTTCTGTGCCAGCAGTCCGTTGGCTTGTGTCCATGCTTTTTTGCAAATTTGACAAAAAGGTCTGTTGTTTCGACGGTTTTCCATCTTGGGGTTCCTGTTGTTTGCTTGTTGCCATCTCGTGGTCGCTGTTGCTGCTGCCCTCTAGACGACGAACCTTTGGGAAGTTCTTGGGTAGTTCGGCTGTTACATATTTTATCTACATTGTTATGTAGGATATAGATAAGGATAATAAGAAGAAATGTACTCACTAATAAGCTTAAATCATAATTTTTTATTATCACTTTATATTCAAGTTAGACATTTTATATTCCTAGGCTCTAGTCAAGTGGTGCCAACTGTCGCGCCACAACTCTGAGAACATATTAACTTATTTTCGCAGGTTGACCAACACTTTAGAGAGTGCACATATGTGACTTTGCCCCTTTTTTTTTTTTTTTTTATAAAGGTTAATAATTGTCTATTATTTTAAAACTAGTAATGAAATTATTAGATTCAAATCTGTTATTATTACTGTTATTAGGGTTGAAAATAGCCAACTGCTACAATAAAGAATAACTACTACTACTACTAACAAAATTATTAATCGTTACTAAATACTTAATTATATATATGATTATTGATGTGATTTTTAAACTCTTAACTGATCTTCTCATCTTGTAATTTGGGTCATTCCTCTTGGAAACGGAGGGGAAACCTTGACTACTCGCCCACTTCTTGTGGTGTTTCGGTCAGCTCGGGCATCCTGCGGATGCTAGCGGGAGGATTCTTCTGTAAAGTTATTTCAGAAGGGTTCAGTACAGGAATTGGTATGTGATTTTTTTTTTGGTGAGGTAAGTCTGAAGGGTTCAATTTCTGGATTTTCCCATTCTTACAGGATTTGGTTGAAAAAGTAAAGGGAAAGGAGGATGTGGGCATACTTCTGGAGTGTTTCTTGGACGGAGATGAATGCGGTTCCGACGTAGTGTGCTTCCTTCTGTTGTCTTTACTTGATACGAATTCGGGTTTTATCCCTTTCGATTACTTGCCCTGGTATCCATTTCCTTGTTGCTTTTTGAATTATTATATCTTGACCGTTCTTCAAAGGTTTAAGTTGTTTGGTTTTTGCATCAGAGTTCTTTTTTTGCTTGTTCGGGTTTTTCTTTTAGGATTTGAAGGGTTTTGTTAGTTTTGAATTTTGGCATCAATGTTTTTGTAGTAGTTGTTTACAGTTGTTCTGAGACGTCGAACCCATTAGTAATTCTGATGGTGCTGGAAGATTTGCTTTCGGGTGTTGTTGTATTCCAATATTGCCGGGGTGTACTCTTCATTTGATTTGTACGCTTTTACTAATAAGGCTTCAACTGTTTAAATTTGCTCGTTCTACCATCCCGTTGGATTTGGGGTACAGAGGGTTTGACGTTACTTTCTGAAATATCATAATCTTTCAGAAACTTGATTCAAAAGGGGGTCCATTATCCGAAAAAAATTTCCCCGGGGGTATACCGTGAGTACGGAAGATGTTCTAAAGAGCATAAATTACCGCTCGAGCAGTTTTTGCTTCCAAGCAATCTTACTTCTATGAATTTCGAATGGTAATCAAACGAGGACCAGATAGTCTTGACTGTTCACATGCAGAAAATCAATACCCAGCTTTTCCCAGGGAAGCTTAGGAATTGGATGCGGGGGTTAAGGGCTGTGTCTGATTGGCTCGCGAGTATCCTTGACATACGGGAAACATTGACTAACAAGGGTTTTCCCGATGTCGTGCATCATGCCAGGCAATATAGAGAATCTTTCACTTTGTTTTGCTGATATTACACCTTGATGTGATGAGTGAATTTTTCTGCAATGTCTCTTTTTCGTTGACTTGATGGAATGATGATTCGATTGTTGATGTACATCAGACCATTTGATTCGTGTATTCCATCTTGATGTTGCCAATATGGTCGTACTTTTTCAGGTACTTGTGACCGGGTTGTTTTGGCCAGCCTTCCTTACATAACATCTTCAGAGCACTGAGAACGGGATCCTTTTCAGTTTCGTTCTTCATTAGTTCTATTAGAGGAGTAAAAAAATTGAAATTTCACTTTAGGTGCACAAAACCGTATAACAAGCTGAAAATTAACCAAGTGTTCTCAAGCACCCTGATTAAACTGCTGTGTAAAATTACCCGAAATCACTTTAGCGGAAAAGGGTTTAAAAAAATGGTAAAACGGGTAACTTTTCAAAAAAAGGGGAAGTTTTGTAACATCATTAAGAAATAGCTGGAAGCTGATCGTCTGGACAAAACTGCACATACCTTGTTTTTTAACACTACTTTTTAATATCCATTTAAAAGAAATAAAAGGCAAAACCCAAAATTTTTTTTTATATAGTCTGTTTTACACATAAATAGACCCCGAAATGCATTTTTAAACCGTTTCGCATATTTCAAAACTCATTCTTCAGACGAAATATGTAGAATTATCTAAAACTTATCCAGCTATAGAGTCATCTATGTGTCTGCTTCGATAAAAAAAATTGACGCCTTGAAAAACGTACATTTAAAAAAAATTGATTGTATGCTCGAAGCCGCGTATGCTTTATTGTCCACTTTTCTCCCCCCAAAATATAAACATAGCTAAATTTGAATTTGAAACATTATATACCACGCCAACTAGTAACATATGTTATAAAACCCCAACTAATACAACCATTTTACATCAGGCATTAGTAAGAATGTCATAGAACCTGTTTAAAATAAATGGAACCCACACAATAAATCCCCAAAATATGCACTGTACTCGTTCGTAACATAGAAAATCAGCATCAGTGACTACATACAAATTTATACACTCTCTCAACAATTTATTTAATTTGAAAGAGCCTTACTTAAAAGGCTAAATGGGCTTATAATGGGCAACTTCAATGATTTATGGAGAACTAACCAATATTGAAATTTTCACTTTTAGGTGCACAAACCGTATAACACGCTGATTTTTTTAACCAAACCTTCCTTAAACTTAGGCCCTCTCAAATGTGTGGGGGCAAATGTTCCCAAAATCACTTTAGCGGAAAAGGTAAAACAAAAAATGGGTAAAAACAAAGGCAAAAAGTGAAACAAATATATATTTTATTTCACTATTTCTTCCAATTTTGCTTAAGAATCTCCTTGTATACAATAAATAATCTTCACATAGAAACGTTAGTAATAAGTATATGAAATTATATCTATATATTACATTTTCTTATAGTACGTTAGAAAATAAAATGGGTCATAAATGGAAAGAAAATAAATTGAAATCTTCTATTTTACCATTGAGTATATAACCATATTTTACCCTGCTAGTTACATCATATGTTAAGTTGTATTTAAATTTACTACTACATGGTCAAACTCCTTTGTTTAAAAAATAAATAAAACCTCAGATGTGATTTTTGTCGCTTTGGTCAAACTCCTTTGTATTTTTAAATTACTCATACGGGTTACCACTGCTGAAATGATCCCGACTTTTCCTTATTTTATATGAAACGTTTTGTAAAATTATATCGAATTTACACACATCCTTTTTATTAATATAATTAAGACTATAAAAGTATCAACATGGAAAATTTGGGTTGGGGCCTAATGTTAAAATTTAAAAGAGCGTGCTGTGTTTTTTTTTTTAAAATTTTTGCTGTTGCTAAAAAGTTTTAAACCCCTTCATATGTATTGTGATTTTTAAGGGCGATAACTTTTTTAAAAAACCACTAACAACCAATATGTATTCTAAACACAAAAAATTTCCCAAAAATTTCATACTTGTCCAGTTTTTCACTCCTTACCGTTTGGTTTTAAAAAATACATCTACGAAGCAACAAAATTTAAAAGCGCTGTACGATCCACCTACGTTATGATTGCCTCTTTCTGTTTTTAAAAGATCTTTACTACCAATGCAAAAGCATAAAATTTTTGTTGACGATGTTTAATCGGCCCCCTTCACTGAAATTTGTGGTATATCGTTTCTTTCCCCGCATCCCCCCATTCGTGTTATCGAGCGTTTCTGTCCAACATATTTAAAACCAAAAAGATATATGCTCAATCTACTCAGGTATTGAAAATAATTAAAAAATTAAAAAATAAATTGGTGTAAGGGTGAAGAGCTTTACTAAAGGTTTAAATTCTTCAGTCCTGTTAAAATTTTTCAAACGGGGACAGTTCGTTCAGTATTTTATAACTCGGTGCCGTTTATTGTGTTAATTCAAAATTTTTGGAAAGTTTTATTTAGTCTACGAAGGTTGTGCCTGATTTTTACCTTTTTCTTTAATGTAAATCATAAAAAAATCTAAAAAATAACCTGGAAATGGGGATATGACTAAAATGTTAAAAAATTAAGACTAATAAATTAAAATTTTTACAAAACTCAACAACCGCAATTTATTAAAATAGGTGACAAGGACGTTTTTTGCAACCCCTTCGGCGAAAAAAATATACAAATCAACATTTACAGAATACCGTGGGGGTAGTGATGGCAGGAAAGGCCCATTGTTTCACAGAATATAAAACGATTTTGACTAAAAAGGTTTTTGTTACACTTAAAAAATCGTTTGGGAGAAGGCGGGACGATTGGCTTTTAAAGTTTTTAAAGGTTGCCGGGAGTAGCTATAATATGGGTGCGATGCAGTGCCCCAGCATTTCAGTTAGAACTCGGCCCACAACTGTCATATCGGTAATTTTTTTTTTATTCTTTTCAGATAAAATTTACCAGGACTTATTTTTTGTCGATTTTCAAAATTGTTATTTATGGTCTTAGAAAATTTGAGGGAACTTGGTAAAAAAATTTTAAAAATTTTACCTTCACTTTAGACTTTAAAAAAAAATTAAAAAAAAATTTATGGAAAAAGTAAAAACATAAGTTCAAATTTAAACATTTATCTTAAAAATAAAAAAAATTTTCAAATCGTATGGGTTAACCGCTAAACTACTGAAATTCGAATGTTTTTTGTGCATTTTGGGCCCTTTTTTAGCCCCAGAAAGGGCGCACTTCGGATACCCCTTTTTTGGTGACAGAAGGGTTTTTTTTGTTCGAAATAACAATTTCATTGGCCACAGAGAAAACTGTTCAGCAAGCTGAACCCACTAAATGCATAATACATTTTTTACTGTTTTGCTATGAACACGGCAACAGAAAACATTGTGTTCTTTGTGTAAGCTGTTATGTTTGAATCAACCAATTTTTTTTTCACGCTGAGCCCAATAGAAACGTCACAGCATAATCAAATCGTGCTACGATATAACTTCGAAGGAAATGCTAAATTTAGTATATCTGAAACGGTCATATGTTCATTTTTGGAACGCTTCCACATGATGTAAAATAAATTTACATTCTGATGTAAGGGAACGCAATCTTTGTTGCCTAGTATGAACGTGTCAAATTATAACAGTAAAAATTATCGTTTTTGGAGTCAAACCCCGGTTTCATTCGGTTCTACCCCGCGCGTTTTCTTGTTGCACGAGCTGTAGTATCCACGTCACAAGTACTCGGATTGAATTGCGCATGGCCTTTAAAAAATGAAAATTTAAATATGTTCCATTTTGGATCTTTGGTGTTTAATTTACACGACTGAAATCGGATATCAAAATTTTGTTTTAAAAATTTTGACCCCCACGGGATAAAACCCCCGGCCGGGGGTTTTCACGCTGTCCGGGCGGTCGGGGGGGATCTTTCCAAAATGGCATTGGAACGGCGTCATAAATTCGGTCTATTTGGTAGTTATTTTTTATTTTTGGGCGTTGATCAAATACAAATCGTAAACATTGTAGGCACTACACCAAAAAAATCAAACTTTAAAGGTCTTTTCACGTCAAAAAAATTTAAATCCGATCATTGTACAAGCTGTATTCGCATGGTAATCCTCTGTGCATAAAAAAAGATATTAATCTAGGTTTTGTTTGGCCTTTTAAGAACGATGTGGATCGGCAGATCTGATTTAAACACTTCTGATTATATAAACGCAAAAATTGTACACGCGCCCCCTCCCTCCCAGCAGAAAGCATTTCTCTTAAATAGAAAGATTTTTTTCTCAAGGCCAGCATCGTGGTAAACTGGCTCCTGACGGACGTGACAATTTTTTAATTTTTTTTTACGTGCCAATCACGCATCATTGTTTTTTGTGAATTTTCTATTTGCCATGCAAGTACCTAAAAAACTACAGATGACATAAATAGCGGATCGACGACACATATGAAATTTGCCACGTCTGCTTTAGAAAATTTACTAGATAACTTTGTCAGCTTAAAATGGAATTTTGTCTTTCAAATTTGTTCTATTTTAAAAATTGTCTTGCTTTTACTGTTTTTGAATTATTTTTTTGGGTTTTGAATGACCTGATTACCTGAAGACGAAAAGGTTCATATCATTTCCGAAGCAAGTTTTTAAAGGGTTACTAGATGAAATTTTTTAAACCAAAAAGAGAATCATTACGTGCAGTAAAGCCCTGGTCCGGGGCCTAGTAAAATAAAAAGAATAACGACCGGGAATTAACAGACAGCCCCTGTAAAAATTGGAAACAAACGATTCTATATAACCTCCAATACAAAAATTAAAAAAACAAAAGGGCACCCAAGCTCTCCTTAAAAAATTTCTTTGGCTGTGAATGCTGTGGATATAAAGTTGACCCAAAGATTTCTTCTTTCTCTCTGTTTCCATTAAAAAGAAGTCAGTCAGATCATTTCCCTTTTTGACAAACCCAAAGCCAACCTTTTTTCGTGGAAAAAAAAGAAAAAATTTTAAACTCAAAATCATATAAAAATTACTTGGCATTAAATTTTGGTTTTCATTACGAAACTCTGGTCTTGGCTGGGTGGCCCTGTTTTACTGGCCACACATTCATTTTTTTTGAGTCCCAAAAATCTTTCTGGGAAAAATTGGGCTGTCAAAAAGATATTTTTTATCTTACATATTTTTTGTATTAAATTTCTCCACTGGGAAAAAAACCCCCGGGCCGGCCCCGCTGTCCGGGCGGTCGGGGCGGATGCCTTACCAAAGAGCATTGGAGACGGCGTCATGAATTCGATCTTTTTGGTAGTTTAAATTTTGTTTAAAATTGGCGTGTGATAGTTAAGTTTCGATTAATAAAATAAAAAATTTGGTAACATTTGGGCACTACACCCCAAAAAAATCAGAACGTTAATTTCTACTCACGTGAGAAAATCTCATCCGATCATTGTGCAAGCAGTATTCGCACAGACATATCCTCTGTACTACACATGAAAGATATCAATCAAGGCTGCTGTTTCTAAAAAACGAAAAAATTAGCCACAGGGGCCCCCCCTCCCCCTCCCCCAAAAGCATTGCTCTGGCAATAGAAAGTATTTTCTACACACCACCACACACACTGCGGGGGATGTCTGGTCTTTGTGGGCGAAAGTAACTGCACAACTGGACGAAAGCGAGAAACGCTGACTCACCTCACTTGGTCATATAGGGCCCCACCCGCTATCGTTTACTTTGGTGTTTTAAGTGTGAATCGGAAGGGAAGGGTGAAAAAACGATCTTTCAGTCAGGTCTAAAAATCAAAAAAAACATAAGAGAATCGTTCTCGATAAACAAAAAGAGAGCGGTGAGCACCCATAAACGCGAAACCGACAGTTTTGGGCTCGAGCGCTAGCGCTCGACTCGATTCGGGGGGCCCCGGGGTTCAAACCCCGTTGTGAGGCAATCCTGACTAAAGGGTTTTATTCCGTTTTTTTCCTCAGTCTTTAAATGCGAATGCAAGGGTTTGAGTCCTTTAAAACCCTCGGACACCCCTTTTAAAATTGTCCTATCCGAAAATCCCTATATTTGAAGAGGGTCACCCCCCTTTTAATCTGATGTGTTATGTGTATCCCCTAAAAGGGGGCACCAAAAAAAATGTATTTATTTATCAACCAAATAAACCCTATAGCGGCTAAGCCTATCACTTTAAAACCAAATTAGTGTTAAAAACACTTTTTTTCAATTGTATTCATTAAAATTTTTCTGTTTTGGTTTCTAATTTATTTTATAGTAAAACTCGTTGGTCGTGGGGTTAGAGGCTCTGATCCTATATGCAGAAGGTCCGGTTTTTCGTTTTCCCGCTGTAGGAGTTTTCTATGTGGATTCGGTCCACAGTTCTTAGGAATGTGAAAACAGTGATTTTATGGGCAACGGGCACATATAAATTTATAAGGTTATTTCGAATTAGCCTTGTCGGTTCTGGCGCGACTGTCTACGTGTCACTGTCCCACATACCCCTTTCACATTTGCTGACCATTGATTTTTAAAGGATACACAATGTTCGTTCCCCGAAAAATAAGGCTATTTTACGCCAAGCGCTCGATCGTTTTGACTTTAGGGGAGGTCTCGGGTTCTGAATCCACCCCGCAAAACCCGGGAAATCTTGACTGAATTTTTTTTCTTAGGTTTTTTTTAGTCCAAAAAAACAGTTACTGTTACGATTAAAATTAGGACTTTTTTTTAAAACCATCACTGATTTTTATTGTGATCGTAGCTAGCATATAATAATGCGTGATAGCAATAATAAAAAAACTTGTGTCCTCCCGGGATTTTACCGGGTCTAGATTATAGCAGTTGAGTGGTGTGTATCCTGTGACCAATTGTTCTGGATTCGAACCCAAGTCGCGTCAAAATTTTATTGCAAATTTTTTATGTTGAGGGTCCCCTGTATTCGAATAATAATAACATTATACTTTTTTAAAAATGTCGCTAATGTTCTTTTGTTCTTTATTTGAAATCCCATTCCATGAAAATATCTTGCAAGAACAAAACAAACATTTATTGAATTATCTTTTGGATTTCCTACTATGTAGGGGTTCTTACACTCGGAAAAAACATTTTGTAATGAAACACTTCTTTATACTTGATGGACGCCGTCTTTTTACGCCACTCGTGAAGGGGTTTTTGATCTCAGTGCGACTTGGGGCAATGGGAGCGCATCTCGCGTCCTCTAAAACCCTTTCGCAGTACAAACAGAACCCCTGCCCGCCGCAAAAATACGGCCCTCGCTATTGGAGGGACAAAAAAAAAATATTTTGAGGGGAAACTTCTGGGGCCCTCCCCAAAAAGTCCCCTCCCCAATCCCCTCAAACCCCTGTCCGTTTCTCTCCAAAATTTGCTTAACGCCTGTGACACTTAAAATACCGAAAAAGTACGTTTACAGTTTTTTTTTTTTCCCCTACAAAATTTTACCAAAAAAGTAGAAATGTTTATTAACGACCCCACGCAACGTGAAAAGCAAAAAAAAGTTTATCTGGAGAAGGCCCCACGGCAATGTACCAACTGGTCTAAAAAGCCTGCTAGGAAAGAATCCTTAAAAATTTTTTGGAATATCAAATGTTTAATTTGTGGCGAGAAAAAGATAATTTTAAAAGAGGGCGTTTGTTTTTTTCTTTCGACATAATCTTGTTCGAGTCAGAGGTCTGTTTTGCAACCCCATTAATAGAGGGGATCAAAATATAAACAAACGAATTTCATTTGAAAACGATCTCTTTTCGTAAAAACGAGTATCATCGAAACTGTTATCAAAAATACACAAGCACAAGAAAAATCAATTCCGCAAAAAAAATATCAAACCCCAAAAACAAAAATGACCAAGCCGCAGATTTATTTGGGTTCTTGCAAAGACTCGATTGAAAAAAGAAAAAAAAATACAGCTCCTAAAATTTTGGAATGTACATTCAATTTTTTAAATAAGTGGATTGCACTGAGATATCAAAAGCATTCCCTCCTTTTTCCATTTAAAAAAAAAAATTTCAAAAAAATATTCAACCGTGTTGTTTCATTTTCACTCAGGACCATTTTTCCGGAATCATGAGGGGGCCTTGTGTAATGGAAAAATTGAAAGATTTTTTTTGCACTTTTGAACAAACTCTTGTGCACTGATTCCCATAAAAGCCCCTGCTATCGAAATGGAGGATTGTACAGATATTTCTTATGAATCGAGACTGTTACAACGTGTTCAATTTTTAAAAACCATCTTAAACACTAATGAGACCAAAATTAAGGAAAGCGGTCATGAAAATATAATTCACGAATCATCCAAATACAGTTAATGTTTATAACATTTCTTTTTTCCTAGGTCTAATACTTCGGGCAGTGTTACCACGGGGTTAAACCCAAACTGAGTATTTTGGAGTGTTCGTAAGACTTTTTACTAAAAAAACCATAAATCATTGAACTTTTTTATTTTTTATGTATTATTTTTTATCTATAACAACAGGTATCAAAACCCATAAATGTTAGGGATAACCCTTAAACTAAAAAATTTAAAAAAATACAATTCAAAAAATCAAATACGTTACCTATACCAAACATTAAAAATTAATTAAAATGAAAAAGTATTAAAAAAATTTAAATTTTTTCAACAAAAACAAAAAAGAAAAAAAATTGCTCATTTTAAGCCCTTTTTTTCCCATTGTAAGCCCTTTAGCCTTTTTTTAAAGGGTCTTATAATTTAATGAATTGTTGAGAGAGTGTAAAATTTGTATGTGTCATGTGATGCTGATTTTTTATCTAAAAAAACAAGTACAGGGCTATTTTGGGGGATTTATTTTAGGGTTCTATTTTATTTTTAAAATGATCTATGATATTCTAACTAAGTTAATGTAAAAGGTTTTTATTTGGGAGTTTTTAAAAAATAGTTACAATTTGGGGGTTGTATATAAGTTTCAAATTCAAATTTAGCTTGTTTATATTTTGGGGGGAAAAGTGGACAAAAGCATACGCGGCTTCGAGCGTACAATCAAAGTTTTAAAAAGTACGTTTTTCAAGTCGTCAATTTTTTTTTTCGAAGCAGACAATAGATGACTTTTTGCTGGGTAATTTTTTATAATTTTACATATTTTGTCTAAAAAATGAGATTTAAATATTGCGAAACGGTTTAAAAAAAGCATTTCGGGGTCTATTTTGTGTAAAAAAGACTATACCAAATCAAAAATTTTTGGGCCCTTTGCCTTTATTTCGTTTTTGGATATTAAAAAGTATGTTAAAAACAAGGGATGTGCAGTTTTTTTCCAGACGATCAGTTCCGCTATTTTTTAATGTGTTACAAACTTCCCCTTTTTTTTTAAAATTACCCGTTTTCCTTTTTTTTAAAACCCTTTTTCCCCTAAAGTATTTTGGGTAATTTTACAATATTTTAATAGGGTGTTGAGAAAATTGGTTAAATTTTTTAGCTTTTTTATACGGTTTGTGCCCTAACTTCTTTATTTGAAGAGCTAGAGCAAATTCGTTACAGGGCCTATATTTGTCATCTGTTTTAGTAGGGAAAGAACTTGCCCGTTTCCCTTTAAGGTATCGGGTTCCGTAGTTCTTGTCGTCAGGTTGTCGTGACAGCGATCTGCGACATACATCTTTTTCCTGGGCGTATGCAGAGAACGTTATTCTAAAAAACGCATTACCAAACTTTTCAGACGTGGGGAAAAGACTTTCAATCGGTTTTCTTTATGATGCCAAGTAGAGGCTTGTGATCTGTTTCGACAACAAATCAAACCATAGAATAGTAGTAAAATCTTTCACAGGCTTGACAATCGCTAATAAATCTTTTCATTTTTGGCCACTCTGTTGAGTGTCATGAGTACGCGAGGGGTACGAACTGGTTTTCCTTTTTTGCATGATTACTCCTCCCACACCATACTGGCTTGCATCAGCTGAACTACTGTTTTTTTTGATTGGTCGAATGGGAAAACTGGGGCTTTTTTTACCAAAGTTTTTAGATCTTCGAATGCCTTTTGTTTTGGGGCTTTCCCAACCCTTCATTCTTTTATGCTTAAAACGCCGTAGAGGACTAGTCTTTTCTGACATGTTTGGAATAAAAGGTGTCAGGGATTATCATACCCCAGAAAAAGTTTTCAGTTCTTTTTTAGTTTTAGGTGTTGCAAAACAGGGAAAAACCTGATTTCTTTAGTCACTGCTATTCATGTTTTTTATTGTGGACCAATGTAGTTACTTCAGTCATGTTTTTCTTTTCCTTGAAATCCCGGTTTTTTTCTTTAGCTCTTTTAAAAACTTTTTTCCAAAAGAGCATCATGTTCTTCGATATCTTTTCCATACACAAGTAAAATCGCGATGTATATAAAATTTCCCTTTTATACCCTTTAAACGCCTGGCTTGCTTTTTGCCAGACTTCAGCGGCACTGTTGATACCCTTGGAGCCCGGTGAAGCGGGTTCCCTCCCTTAGGTGTGGCTAGGGACACAATTTTTTTTTTTAGGCTCTCTTCGTCCCGGGGCAGTTGCCAAAAGCTGTAGAAGTCTGTACTGAAAATACTTTTGCTCCTTGTAGCTCTGCGGATTGTGTCGATGTTGGATTTGAAGTGTTCCCCCTTTGGGTGTGTTTATTTTTTTCGAGGGGGTCCATACCTATTCGGACATTTCCGTTAGGGTTTTTTAAAAATCGCAATAGGATTTACCCATTTTGTATTTTTCCTTTTTTTAGGATACCTTTTCTTTTCCTTTTCTTTTATTTCTTTTATTACCTTACTTTAAAATAAAGTATTTTTCTTTCTGCCACTATTTTGGTTGTGTCTTCACTCGCTTTTTTTGTATTCTTTTTTTAGTTTACCCAAACCATGAAAACATTTTTATATTTTTTTTATCTTCATGGCATTTGTTCTACCCTGCATGTTGGGACTTTTCCCCGTTTCACTTGTGTTGTATTCTAGCCCCAAGTCCAACTTTTTTAATGCAGTAAACCCAAAAATTGGTTTGGTTTTTCCCTTTTAGATGTAAATTCTATCTCTGCTTCCCCTTGTTTTTTTTTTACACATGAATTTGTACCCCTTTACTGCTATTTTATGGGTTGTAAGGATGTTATGGTTCAATTGCACTGTGTAGTTTTTGGTTGTTTTGACATACTTTTTAGACAATCGTCCGGAATTATGTTTACTTCCGAACCGGTATCTAATTTAAAAGATATGTCTACACCTTAAAATTAAATTTTTTCTCTCCCTCAATATTATTCCTTTAGGGTTGGTAGGACCATGTTCTTTATTTCCCAAAACAAAAATTTTTCGTCTTTCTTCTGAAATTTTTTTTGTTCCACGGGTTGGGAAAGTTGCATTTTACCATTTTTGAGAAATTGGTTAGGCCCTAACGATTTTGAAAAAGTTTACATAGCAGGACACTTTTAAATTTTTGTATTTTCCACACCTAAGCGCTCTTCTTTTTTTATGTCAAGTTTTTCTGTTCTTTTTGTGTACTATGATTTTTTAATTTTGGTTTGTATTTGAGGGTTTTAGGGCTACCTTTTTCTTTTTAATTTCATTTTAGTTTCCCCCCGCAACTCTTTCATTTGTGCTTTATTGTTTCATTTGCTTACAAAAGTTAAAAGGCTTTTTCTAGGCCCAGGTCAGGTTCTCTCAGTAAACCTTTCCTGGGCAGTTTGTCCAATATCCCTACACTATCTTTCCTGATAGGCTTTCATTTGGGATTTAAATTCCCAGGCGATGCCAGATGTTTTAATTCTGTCACAAAAGCATCAACTGTTTCGGGGACTTTTAGCCCTAGAGAAAAAAAAAAAATTTTTACCTGTAAAAACAATATTTTTTCTTGGCTTGCAAAAATCCTCAAATTTTTTAAGTACAATATCTATTTTTTTTGTCTGTAGGTCTGCATAGGGGAATGTCTGTACAGCCTATGTTCATCCCCTATTGATTTAATAAAACGAAACTGAAATTTGGACGATTTATCTGTTTTTTCAGAGGGCCCATATAAATTTTGTACTTCTGCTTCCACCTCTTCCCAAATTCTCTGCTATGTTTCCTTGAAAGAGAGTTTCCGAGGGGGCCCCCAAATTTCCCTGCTTGTTTTCTTTTTTATTTAAACTAGCCTTTACTGTTTTTTACAGGAGCACGTTTTTATTGAGGTTAGGTTGACATGTTTTTTATTTAAATCCCGTAGCACTGGGTTTTTTTCTTATCCCAAACCGTTGCCCCCATGTTACATATTTTTATCTACATTGTTATGTAGGAATAGATAAAGGATAATAAAAAGTTGTCTCACGTAATAAGCTTCAATCATAAGTTTATTATCACTTTATATTCAAGTTAGACATTTTATATTCCTAGCTCTAGTCAAGTGGTGCCAACTGTCGCGCCACAACTCTGAGAACATATTAACTTACTTTCGCAGGTTGACAAACACTTTAGAGAGTGCACATATGTGACACGGACCACTACCGCTGCTCGCCCGTAGCGCTGATGACGTCAGTTTCCGCAGCTTCTTTCTGAGCTTCCCTAGTTAATTCTCTCGTTACGTACTCGATTTTTAGATCATCTTCTTTCTTGACACTTCGCTCGATTAGTTGGCGGAGCCATTTATACTCATGTTTCAGGTTGCGCAGCATTAGGTACGCTCCGGATTCCTCATCAAAAGGTTTCCCGGCGGATCGCAATTTTTCAAATACATCCGTGAAAGCCATGACATATGCATTTAAAGATGAAAAATTATCATGTCTAATGTCCATTAACTGATCCAGGAGAGCAAGTCTTCTGTGAACACCAGAGTCTTCAAACACTTGGCACAGATTTTCCCACGCCTGTTTTGCCGTTGTAGTTGTCCTTACATGCAGCAGGAGACTTGGTTCTATCATAAAGCTCAGGATTCTTCTCGCTGCCTTGTCCATGTCCTTTTGACTGCTGAGTGGTTCATTGAGAAGAAAATGGTCAAGTGAAATGTTGTTCATGACCACCCCTCCCAAGTGTAGCTCTATGAGATATTTCCAATCAACCCAGTTCTCTTGCCCCTTAAGTTTAGCAAAGGGCGGAAGAGAGTTCACAGACGGTTGGACTATTACCGTAGGCACTTGATCTGACTCCATTTTCGACTTCCTCTTGGCGTGGTTGGCATGCGACCTAACCTCACCATGTGCACTCGCGTTTTTTTTTGTGATAAAAAGTTTTTTAACACAAACACACGAAGCATTTTCGTCTCAACTCAACAATTAAACTTCAGAGAAAACGTTCCCTGGGCCCATGACCTATTAAATATTAGGATTGTTCCTTGGATCGTGATTAATTGTAGGATATGACACGAATGACGACCACAGTTGAGTAGAGAAAATAACCGGAAGTGAGCTTTATTATATTATACGGAAATCACGTGGTACAAAGCAGTGCGGGAAAAAATTCAAATACTTAAAATTATACTGAACTCTAGAAATCTGAATAGATAAATATCAAATCTTAACATAATTGACTAAGGTCCACACAGATTCTTACACCACCTGCTTTCTTTGGTACAACCACCATTCCAGCACACCATGGAGTTGGTTCCTCTATTGGAGATATTACTCGGGCCGTCACCATTCTGTCCAGCTCCTCCTTCACCTGTTTACGTAACGGTATTGGAATTCTACGAGGCACTGACACGGAATATGGTTTGGCATCTTCCTTCATTGCAATGTGGTATTCACCATCAACCTTACCTAGGCCATCAAAGAGTTAAGGCTCACCGGTTTGACTTACGCCTGCACCGGAAATTTTGTTGATTTAAGACAGCATCTCCAAGGCTTGTATGGCAGGCCGTCCCGGTAGGGGTTCCTGTTGACTTTTCATTATGAAAATCTCCTGGACTGCCCTTTGATTTTCCCATGCCATAGTGGCACTTACCTTTCCCACAATTGGTAATGGTGTTTTTCCCGGTCCATATAGTTGTTTATCTGTACCTTCTAGTTTTACAGATGGCGTCAGTTTTTCCATTATAGATTGTGGAATAACACTGACGTCGGCACCTGTGTCAATTTTAAACTTAACTTGCAATTCGTTAATCTTAACGATTGCGTACCATGCATTTTGAGAGCACACCGTGTTAATGTTTGAATTGACGCAGCTAGTCCTAAGTCTACCAGTTACTTCGCCTAAAAATTCTAATCCATTATTGTCAGAGCCTTCCTTTACCTCTGCAACGCCCTTGTTCCGACATGCTGCTGCCCAAAGCCGCTTTTTGTTGCAACTTCTGCAAATAGCATTTCGAGCAGGGCACTTATCCGCGGGATGTTTTTCCTTGCCACACCGAAAACATTTGTTTGTTGTTGAACTAGGCCCACGTGCTTCAGAATGACCAGCCGAGGAGTTATGCCTATTCTGAGCATGCTTACCTTTGTTCTTATGCTTGTCTTTATTTACAGCGTCCACCTTGTTGTAGTTTTTATCTGGGTCTTTTGTAGTATCTTGTCGTACCACTCCTTGTTGTTTTTTTATGTTTTCACTAGCCCTTACCTTTGCAACCGCCTTCTCCAGTGTGAGATCAGGGTCCAGTTGTAATATTTCAGACAACTTATTGTCTAATATACCGATGACCACCCGGTCCCTAATCAATTCGTCAGCAAGTTGCCCATATTGGCAATGCTTTGCCAGACGATGCAGGTCTGTGACAAATGTCTCAATGCTTTCCCCTACCTGTTGTAGGCGTTTATTGAAACGCGCCCGTTCGTATATGACGTTTCTCCTAGCCACAAAGTGATTTTCGAATTGGTCAACGTTCAACGGGTCAACGAGTTTTGTCTTAAATGGCTTCAACCTAGCCTAAGCCACCTAGGCCAATCCTCCGGACACTGGAAATCGAACGACTTAGGCGTTTCAACGTGATACGAAGCCCTAGGGCCAGTCTGGCCTGGGCCTAGACCTGCCCCTTCCCCGCCGTTTTCCGAGTCTGGCAGGGCCCTAGCTTAAGTTTTACTACTTACATTTGGTTTAGTTCTTTAGAAACCCACCTGGCACCATGGAATATGTTGGGGGAATACAGAGGTTGCACAATGATCGAAAATACTTCTTGACGACGTTTATTGACGAGCTGTCTACTTTGACATAGCTACCATGACGCTCAGCAAGCGCGCGAGAATCACGGCCCCTTTCAGGACACTAGGCGGCGCTGATGGCGGCGCTAGATTTAAACGGGTTTTGTTTACAACCATAATAGCACAGGGGGGAACCCTGATAGTGAGCAAGCTAGGGGACTGGGTTGACCTACCAAAGGAGGGGAACAGGGGGACATCTGGGGACAGGGAAGGAAGACCCTACGGTGGAAGTGGGGATGTGTACCCCTTAGGGGATGTTTTATCCCCAGGAGCAAACTCATGAAAATAGAGGTAGACCCATGACCAGTGTGGTTGAAGGGGAAATAAAAGATGAGGGGAACATGGGGATCACTGAACAAACTGAGGGAAGTCCTGAGATAGATTGTATTGTATTGTATTGTATTGTTCTTTATTGCATGTTAAAATTCACATTTTACAATTATTGGTCAAGCCCCCAATGAGCCTAGCGGCTCGCTATAGGGGGCTTTCAGCAATGGATTACAAACGGTGAGAGGTGAAGCAACCCAAAGATACATGAAAATGAAAATTTAAGGATTTGCAGCATTTTTTAAGACACTATAAAGTATGAACTAAATTGAGCTACTCTAATATATGTTAAGAAATTAAAATTTAAAGTACAAAAGTCAGTAGAAATCTGAAATGAGTATAATATGTGAATTTAGGCCAATTGGCCTAGGCATGACATTAAACTCTTTTTTTTTTTTTTTTTTGTTTTTGTTTTTTTTTGTAGGCCTATGGAGACTTATAAATTATTCCTAAGTTATAATATCCTATGTAGTTATTGGTAGTGAGTAATGATATTATTCACTTTGTTTCCAGTTACCTATGTGCTGTATTTAAAGGCCCACAAACCCAAACGTACATGTTGATTAGTTCGACGCTAAACATGTGATTATTTATATTGTTAAGCGCCACTGCTCTGCGACCCTCCGTGTAGCCACTAGCAGTGTTTTCGTCTAGCATGTACGTCAATCGCTATACGTTTGGGTTGCCCGTCTCCGTCGGAGCATTGAACAACACGCGAAGAAAGTACTCGTCACTTAAAAGTCGTCTAACTTTACAATTTTGGACCGATTTTCGATTGCAACCCATCGTCGTCATCCCTGAATTATTTCGAACCCATTGCAATGTTTATATTTCATATTAATACATATACGTGTTTATTGTGACGATGTAAACACGGCCTTGCGTAGTACACTAGTAGGAATATATGCCGAATTGCATAATGTTTACAGTTGCTAAAGCAACTTATTTCTTCGTATGTCGGTATTTCTTTTGGTATCATGTTAATTGTCAAACTATCTACTTTAATGTGATGTCAAAATTTTTTAGTTGCACACATAAACAAATATTTATAGCGAGTTATTAGACGCTCTGATTGAAACATTACAGCACAGTGACTGCGCGTCTCGCCTAGATAGGGTGGAGGAAGCTCCTATTAGCCCAGCTAAAAACATTTACTGCGTCATGTAGCAGTCTCGACTCGGGATTATACGGCGGCGGTATTTATGATTTCCTTCTTACATTCTCAACAGCGTAATCCAAATAATATATTTACCTCCAATTAACTTCTCCAATTAACATATAAGACGTCAAACTTGAAAACTTTTTTTGTTCAGTTCGAAGTCTGATTTCTATTTGCATAAAAAGATTAATTAATTGGTTACAAAATTTAAAATATTAATAGAATTAAATTTATAATATCAAAAATTTAAATCTTACTAAAAAATATGAATGTGCTGAAACCCAGGAATTCTCTCAGTGATGGGAGAAGGGGGGGAGTCAATGCAATATTTGGTGGGTCAGAAACTATGCGTTTTAGAGCAGCATTATAAAAACTAATATCTGCTTTTTCAATCCAAAAAATTCCCTCAATTAAATAGGCTAGTTTAATAAAAGTATTGATAAGTGTTTCAAAGGTATTGTCTTACCGAACTATTGCAGACTCGGGGTTGGAAAGCGGGAAAAACCGGCGCTGCATTGCATCTTCTATTGACGGCTTAGGTACTGGCGCAATTTTGTTTTGGAGGAACTGGGCAATTCACACTCTTCTAACATAAACTCGTTCGGATCCACCCTTTGGGAAACCCAGCTTTTTATGGATATTGTTCATTATTTCATACTTCCATTCGATTGATTTGTGTTCGTATGTGTTTTTTATTACATAATTATGTGCCCACTTGGAATTTTCAAAACTTGACCTGTTTGTGGACGTCGGCATTGTTTTGTAGTCTAAAGCAGCAATCATTGAGCGAAGAGTCATTCCATCGTGGGTGAATGCATTTCGTTTTGGCATGTATTTGAGGCGAACGTTGTGGTAAGATTCGAGTTGACCAGTGAGGCAAATGGTTTGCGTGTTTTAAATCTTCATAGAACGCTTTGTCAGTTACAATTTTTTTTATTTTATCGTACTCACAACTATCAGTGTCGAACCACATTTTTTTTTTCACGAGTTTCTTCATCCGGGGCAAGTGTTGGCAGCTATGAAAAGTTACGCCATCATTCCATTAATGTTTATCCGTCACATGTTTTAGTATTGAATAAAACCTCTCAATCAGTTGATCGGGATCTCCCTCGCATGTCATACATGACCACCACATGTGGTTATTTAGAGACTTGCGCCAGTGACCGATTAAAGGAAATTTTTTTTTCTGCAAATTTTAAATTTTTTTGTTGGGCTTTTAGCAAAATGCCACACATCGTATTCATGGTGGATTCAGAGTAATTTTTCACCCCATTTCCTTCTTTTTTCCCTTTTATGTCTGTCTGACAAACAATGCGATGTCCAGCTTCGCCCTCTTCTAGACGTGTCATTATTTTTAAGAAAGATGCCTTCTCGAGGTCGCCCTCTACTTCTCCACGTTGGCCCACGATAACATCAATTATTTTTTGGGTTGAAATTTCCATAAACACTGTAGGTACAATACTTGGCCGAGAAACCTGGGGAGTCATATTGACCGTCACCAGATAATTGGATGGGCGTGTTTGTCTGACGCAATGTTTCGATTGTGTTGTATCTTCTGTTTGCCATGCAAACGTAACAGCGGGCCTCAAGAAAGTTTTGACAACGTTATCAAAAGTCACTCGCGAAAATGCAGCTATTTGAGTGTTTTAGAGAAAGTTTCAATCCGGCAAAAGATAGACCAGACATCATTAGCGATGATGCGAAAAAAAAACATTGCCGATTGGTCGTTTACCACACTTAGGGTGAGATTGCCAGATATTTTCATGGTGATTGACACAAAAATACCTCCCTCAAACAACGATCCCGTTCGACGCAAAACTACTCTGATTCTATAGTTGATTTACACTTTGGCATGTGTTAATATGATTTTAATGAATCCAGTAAACAAAAAATACATCGACTCCTAAATCGTTTGAATCAGTGTCCTTTCTTCGTCCAAAGATGAATCTACTTCATTTGGCGGGACATAATCAAAATCGTCACTGACGACACTCGAAACCGTCATCACTTCATCATCATTTGACAGAAAGGAGGTTTCATGCGCAGAAATCAAATTAAAGTTTCACACCCTAGTTCACACTGAACTGATATTTCTCTCACTTCTTTCGCCGTAACTTCATTTATCAGACTAACATCTCGCTGTTTTCATCAATAGTAATTAAAACTTCTGGAAAAAATAATCTCTCCTCTGCCACATCTTCAACTACCTGACGTTTATATTCGTCGAGAGTCTTTCGAGCGATGTGGGTTGTTGTTCGAAAGTTCACAGATTTTCATTCGACTCGCCCCTTGAATAAAACTGGGAATCGAACGTTTACACAAACGTGGAGGACGGCTGCGGCAATTTAAATTTTTTTTGATATACATTTCCCTGGATTCATTTGTCGCCCCAAAGTAAAATGTCTAGAACATATGCGAGTTTCCTTTAAATGGTTAAAATTAAGCCCCGTTCACTTTATTGCACCAAGCTTTTAAATCGTTTGGTGATTTAGACCGGTCAGGAAAAAAAATGAAAAATTTCACTGTTTTAATGGCAAATGTGATCGTCCGTTTGACATTTTTTCTTCACGTTCTTGTTATTGTTAGTGCACCCAAACACGCAACACCCTGTCATTGTAAATTAATTGTTTTTGCAATTCACTACAAAATACAAAATTCCGTCCGCCTAACAAATATAAAAATGTAAAAGCATAATTTAAACTGTTAGATTGTTTTCACCTGCACCTCCTAAAAACAAAACATTTTATCAGTTTAAATTTGTAACTTACTAGTATTACAGCATTTTCTGCAAATGCAGACAAAACTGCAGGAAAAACAGTAACTTTACACTCATAATAATAAAAGTACGTAATCATAATTATTTTACACAAATCACGTTGGAAATAAATACAACTGCACACCACTTGTTCCTCGGGAACGCACGGATACAAACCGACTTCATCGACAAGAGGTCAGGTAAATTACTGAAATCTGGTCCTGTCTTGTGAGCATAAAAATATTTTATCCCAGGTAACACACCCCTTCCCCCTACCCCACACTGCTTGGAAAATTGTAAAGACCGGAATTCCATGAAGCTACTGTAATTAAAATTTTCGGCCGCGTCTTAGTGAATGTCACCGACTGTGAGTGGCTGGGGTCAAAGTCTATGCAAAAATGCATTTTAGTCTAGTTTGTCAGTGAGTGTCTATACAATGGTTGTAATATCTCCGATATGGATACAATTGAACCCTACATGTTTGAACCGGAATTTCTGAGGAACAAAAACAGGAACGAAAACGTCGAAGAGAGCAAACCGTGCAGAACATGAGTGTTGTGAAGCAAGTGAAAGAAAGTCGAGTTTAGATTGGTGTTCTTGCGAGAAATGCAAATTAATGAGTCATCCACGTGAAAAAAATTTGTTTTTTTAGAAAATGATTGCATATTAACCTGAAAGGTGATGTTTCGTGTGTCACTGACAGCAGTATTTTTGACCCTATATTGTCTAAAGATGGGCTATACATCACAAGGCAAAAGATTCTGCAGACGACGAATAATTCTTATAAAAAACGAATGCTCAAAAAAGATCTTGATAATAAAGCCTGGCGATTTCTTGCTTATCGTCAGTTTGTTTTTGGGTAAATCATTGGGCCAACCTTGGTAAGGGTAATCGCGTGGGATTCCTTCGTGTGTAGTGACTAAAATCAGAGACTCTTTCCCCCAGGAGTCGGGATTTTTCGTTGGATTTATACCATCGGCAATGCAATGAGCACGAGGGGCCAGGGTAACCATGTGAGTGTAATTTTAATAGTATTGTATTATTGTTTAACAAAATTGATTTGTGGAATAACTGTACCAATACTTACAATAATTTTATAATTTTATATTGCGTCTCAACCCTCTCTGTTCCCGTGTGTAGCACGGGAAAATATAAAAATATCTCTATTGAATATTCGTAATTATTATAAACTTGAAAAGCAGCTCAAATTAGTGAAATTAAAAAAATAAAATTAAAACTCAAATAAAGTTGATCGGAAAGAAAGCATATAATTTTCGTGACTTCCAAGTCCCGTTACAACGCGCAAGCATTCTTTAGTCAACATGAAAGATATTTTAAATTAAACACGAGAGGGCCTACGCACATGTTATGAGCTACGTGTCATTAATCGAAAAATAATAAAGACTTCTGCTGATAAAATAAATAAATAAATAAAAAAATACATTTTATTTAGAGTCTACCCACTCAGTTATATAACTGATTTTCAGTGGGGGACTTTAAATAATAATAATAATAATAATAATAATAAACACAAGAGAGCTGCACTCAAAGGCTTTAGTGGAACAAAATGGTCATATTTGTAGGCCTACTCATAATTCCATTATGGAGTGACATCAACCCTGTTCTAACACTGAACAATTTGTTCTTCAGTCAACATCAACATTTCATTTTTTGCATTCTTGCATCTATGAATTGTTGCATTCATATATCTAGGTGCCCGTTAGGGCGCCGCAGCCAAGCCGCGGTGCGCTACACACTCAAGCACCTTATACACCAAGCAGAGTTGGGGTGATTTCGAGGTGTTACCCAGCCGTCATGTAACGTGATGTGAACTTGAAAACTATCACAATCGAGGGATTTGGTACCTAACAACACATGCCAAATTTTATTGGGGTACGATTATTCCTTCTTGGTGAAAAAATGGCTTGAAACATGCTCAAAATCACTTTAAGGATGTTAGCTACTGCCTACTACTGCCTACTACTGCCTACTACTGCTAACATCTAATACGTCGGCCCGCGATTCTGACCAGACGGGTGGGACTACAATGTTCATATTTTACATGGACATTAAGGTTATAGAAATATAGTCTCTTTTGAAAAAAAAGTTGAAAAAGTTTGTTGAAGGCTTCCAAATAAGAGTTTTAAAATAAGCCTTAAACACTTGCATACAATCAACAAGTAACCATAGTTACTGACACTTGTTGACGGTACAAGCAGAGTTAGGCGGGAAAGTGCGATACGTAACAAATGGCGGACATTAAAAATTTTTTCTTTGTGTGGAACGAGAAAAGGTGTCATTATACTCTCATAAAACAAATCAGGAACCGTCCCTGGCCTAGGCCCAGATGTAGAAAATTATTTATAATACAACAGTGTAGGTCTAAAGTTCCATAGGCTAAAGGACTAGATAAATAAATACTTACATTACATGTTTGACAAGCCTAGCCAACCCTAGACCAGCACAACCAATTGTTCTGACAAACTTCCCGCACAAATAACTAGTTTGATTACTAAAAGCCTAATTCAGATAACCAATAGTATGATTGTCCACCTAGGATTTACAAAAATGTTCGGAAATAATACACATATTCTTTTCTTTTTAGCCATATTTATAGTCATGATCAAAGTCAGCTTGCTGCTACACACAATGTCAAAGCGAGGTGTCGAATATTAGCGTGCTCATCTGTTTGTTTACATAATTGCAACAATTAAATCATTTCATGCAACTCGTCTTTCGATTGACCGCGTTTATGAAGGCACTGCCATCTAGAATAAATATAGAACGTTTTTTCGAGCTCTTTGGTACGCAAATCTTTTTAAGTGTCTGGATTTCGTGAACCGTACCCCACGTGAATAACAGCAATACTCTTTCAACTCACAACCCATGACGTTTTCTACGATACCGTTCAAGAATACCAATTTCTTCGAAAACGAAAACGACTTCGTTTTCTAATTGCGTTTTCTACTCATCTCCCACGAACTCAAGAATTGGGGTCCAGTCCTTTTACCGTCTTTTTACCATGGTTATTCACCTATACCCAGGATGTACATGAATCCGGGTCTAGATATTTTACATTTGTACATTGTCTATTGTTATTGCTAATACCATAGAAATTAAATCAACTTTGATAAAATTATTATATTTCAACAAATAATTTTACAATGGAACTTGAAAAGTAATGAGATCACACACATAACAAAAACTTGTAGAAATACAGCCAAACCTTACACACTCAAAAGAAATGAGATCTTAAAAAAGGGCCAAGCTCATCTGCCCTTCCACATTTGCGCATTCTTAATTCATAAACGTACAGTGTCCCATAACAGCATCCTCGAAAAGCTTGGCAAAATAAAATTTGCATGTTATAACGTTTAAATTAATTAGAAAAAAGAACTTGGTTGAACTATTACGTTTAAATTAATAATCGCAAATTCTATTTTGCCAAGCTTTTCTAGGATGCTGTTATGGGACACTGTACGTTTATGAATTAAGAATGCGCAAATGTGGAAGGGCAGATGAGCTTGGCCCTTTTTTTAGGATCTCATTTCTTTTGAGTGTGTAAGGTTTGCTGTATTTCTACAAGTTTTTGTTATGTGTGTGTACCAACTTTCCGCGAGATGTTTGCTTGTAATCTATTTAGTAAAACGCATGAAAGTTCACTTACTATTGAGTAAACCAAAGCACCAAATCCGTAGAAAACACGTCGTATGACCGAGACTGCTACATGACGCAGTAAATGTTTTTAGCTTGGCTAATAGGAGCTTCCTCCACACCTATCTAGGCGAGACGCGCAGCTCACTGTGCTGTAATGTTTCAATCAGAGCCGTCTAATAACTCGCTATAAATATTTTGTTTATGTGTGCAACTAAAATATTTTGACATCACATTAGAGTAGATAGTTTGACAATTAACATGATACCAAAAGAAATACCGACATACGAAGAAAAAGTTGCTTTAGCAACTGTAAACATTACTGCAATTCGGCATATATTCCTACTAGTGTACTACGCAAGGCCGTGTTTACATCGTCACAATAACACGTGTATGTATTAATATGAAATATGAACATTGCAATGGGTTCGAAATAATTCAGGGATGACGACGATGGGTTGCAATCGAAAATCGGTCCAAAAATTGTAAAAGTTAGACGACTTTTAAGTGACGAGTACTTTCTTCGCGTGTTGTTCAATGCTCCGACGGAGACGGGCAACATCGTATAGCGATTGACGTCACATGCTAGACGAAAACACTGCTAGTGGCTACACGGAGGGTCGCAGAGCAGTTGCGCTTCAACAATATAAATAATCACATGTCTTAGCGTCGAACTAATCAACAATGTACCTTTGGGTTTAGTGGGCCTTTAAGAAAGAAAAAAAACTTATAACTTACAGCTGAATAAATGTAAGACAAGGGTTAAGAAACAATTGTAACACTAAGTGATAATACAATATTATGCTACCTACCTATTTACATGCATGGTAGTTACATATAAGTCTATGCATATGCATTTTGATGTCGACTGTTCACATATTTATATTTATATATATTACCAATGGATTAATTATTGGAACAAATCTGAAGCTAGGAGAGTGTTCAGTTTAGTCCCCTAGGAGCCAGTCTTTTATCTTTTTTTGAAGCTACCAAGACCATGTGTGGAAGACAAGGATTTGATAGCATTCGGCAAGGTATTGTATATTTGGTAGCCATGGAAATAGAATTTTTACCGTGGTTCGAGTTTACTGAAGTAAGGTATAGGTTATTTCTATTTCGTGTGTGGTGACCATTAGAAGGTGTTTGCAGGGTGTGTGTTGTATAGATAAATTTATTGACATATTTATGGATAATTAAGCAAGTTTCATATTTATTAATTGAGTTGATGTTTAGAATGTTACGCTGTTTGTAAGTGAGTTTGTAGGAGTTAAGAAGGTAGGTTTATTATATTAATGCTCTATCTGAAGGACTTTAAGGGATGCAAGTGGGTTATAAGTATGTCCCCATACAAATTTAAATACTGTAGCTGAGAATGTATGGGAAAAGAAAATTAATTACTTCGGGTTGGAACAGTTGCATCAGAATTTTAAAAATAGGAGAGAAAATTTTT
>JAMZAV010005480.1:0-40558 GCA_024449915.1 Sweltsa coloradensis | reverse complement strand
GTCGTTAGTACGACTGCTGGGAAGCCACGAGTGTTGCAATGCCACGTGAAAAACACCGACTACAGTCACAGACCAAGTATGTTAAACATGTGTTTTACATGTACATTTCACGTATACAAAATCTTATCATGATCATTATATTCACGTCTTCGAATTGCTTCTTTGAAATATTATTGAGCCCTTTTTCAGGTATCTAGCTAAGTTAGGGGTGTGGCCATGGTTGGAATGGAATAAACACAGGTAGTTTCTGTGGTCTCTGTTTGTGAGGATTCGAGGGTAAAAGGCAAGACAATATTATTTTTCACGTGTGGTTTTTAATAGTCACCGTTTCTTACAGAAGCACAATACGACAGTGGCCTATATTCTAGGGTTATGTTATACTCCGAGAACATGAACTGACCACAGCCATCTATATGATGGTTAAGAGTAAAGACTACCACCAATATTAAAACCACTCAGAATTATTGTTTTTTTGAGATATCGAGAACGCTGCAAAATATCTCAAAACTGTTTGCAGAAAGCAATGTGGTTTTGTAAGTATTCTAGCCTGCCCGAAAAAATATTGTTAAGTGATGGTTATTAAGTATTTTATTTGATATTTAATTAATTAACTGATTATTGTATTTGAATACATTTTCTTGCATAACATTCCCTTAAAGGCCCAGTAAACCCAAACGTACATGTAAATTAATTAAAAGCTTACTGATCTAGCGCCGCGCCTCTCTAACCCTCCGTTTAGCCCGCAGCATTGAGTTTGTCTCGCCTATGACGTAGATCCGTATTCCGTACATGATCAACTCGGCGGCCCGAGCAAGGTTTAAAACAGCACGCGTCCAAGCGACTCGCCACTTATGCACTAATTATATGAGTTGGAAGGGTCAAACGCACTAATTTGTAAAAGAAAAATTTGAAAAAATTAAGTCAGGGTGCTGCACCCCCAGCAGTTGTGACTACGTGACTTAGTGAGCCAAAGTGGACTGTGTAATGGGATACGGTGTGAATGTGATCCGAATCACTAATTATGCACTAATTCGTGCACATGTTTAGAAATAAGTGCTTAAAATGGAGGTGCAGCGTAAAGTTGGCACCCCCAACATGCACTTATAAGTTCTCCAAAACAAGTCGTGGACTAATTTTGGGGTTTGGTGTTTTAAAAAGCATTATTGAGCACTAAATATCCTCACATGTTTTAGAATTAGTGCTCAAAGTGGGGGTGCCAACTTCACGCAACCTTAAATAAAGGGATCACCCAAAAACATTGCATGTACTAGGGGCCCAAAAAATGTAACCTTCTACCAACAGAAATTTGAGATAATGTATAAGCAAAACAAAATTCTCCCAACAAGTTACACTTTGGTTAAAGGAACGCTCGCGGACACGAATATCGAAGATATAATAAATTTGAGGCCCTCTAGACACACCTTCTGTTAGTAGCAATGCTTATAGCTCTGTGATTTACAGATGCATTTTATCCTCTATTTTGATTGTAGTAGTATAGACCGCACATGACAAAGTACTTGTAAAAATACAGCCAAACCTTACACAATCAAAAGCAATGAGATCTAAAAGAAATGCGAAGCTAATGTACCCTCCTACATTTTCGCAATCTTACGAGCCGCATGCATAGAGCTCTGTCGGACGTGCTAGGAGAGGGTCAATTATCAAGTTATAATTCCGAAAGTAATTACTCGTTTTTGTTGCCAAAAATTAGGTATACACAAGACATTGTCATATACATTTGGGCTTAACCAAATTATGAATTAGAATTTTTCTAAACCTTGGGTAAAAATGTCAATTAGCATCGAACAGAATAACGAATAATATGTAGAATTTCGCTGGGGGTGGGGGGAAATCAAGATACACTTAATTATATGACACTCGATTCTGTTCGATGTAAAAACTTGATGGTTCTTGAAGAACTCGTATGGTTTTTACAACATTATGCAGATTGCAAAATTTTGCACTAAGAAGTTTATCGTTTAGCCGGTAGGTGACGTTAGCATCACATCGCTGTTTTTTCAAATTTTCGAGGGTAGTGTTTATAACAGAGCAAAGCAAGGCGGTGTTGTTACCAACCAAGATTGTACCTGATGAGATGTTGAAGGCTTTCACGACCCGTAGATCAAGAATTGTTGAAGAAGCCACCGACATCGGTGGCGAAACGTCGAGCAGTGCCTCAGTCATCATCGACACGACGAAACAGCCCAGGGATCATACAGAAGACAAGATTGTACCTGTTTAAGGTAACTAAATTGAGATGGTCTCTTTATATACCACATAGTTTAGAATGAATGACTGTACCTAGTATGTCACGTGGTTGCAATGTTCAGTATAGACTGTTATGTCATTATTGTTGAAAGTAACAATTTCAATAATTGTTTTCTACGGGAATCAAAACCAGGTGGCTAATTTAATAACATTGCGTCGTGTCATGTGTTAGATGTCGAGCCATAAAAACCAAGGTCTATGGCTGTATTGCTATGTTCTATTGCTGAATCTGAGGCGGGAATCTAACAGGTGTGTATTGTATAGGAAGCAGAAGTAGCCACTAGAAGAGCCACGCCCTATCTTCACCATCAAGAGAAGGGTACACTGTCTCTCTTAGATGATGTAGATACAGGTCTAAAAAGTACTTGCATGAATAGATTTAAAAAAATAGGAAATGGCATGTAAGTAAAAAACAGTTCATAATTGTTGTGACCTCTGGAACAGTTCATTATATTAGTCTATGTACCAACACTCGTGGCTCCCAATCAGCATTATCACTGACACTTTGACCTCTGAGCTGATCTCCACACGCCACGCAAGGTCTTTCATCTTGAGATAACTTTGCATCTGAGTCTACTCGGCGAGTGTGGATTGGCCTAATTATTGCAACACGCCACAGCTGGACCATGTGTTGGGTGTTTGCTATTGGACGACGGATATCTTGTTTGTGTCTTGCTTCCAAGTCCAAGTCATTCGAATGGCTGGTTGTATTAAGCCACGCCTCTTATCTCTCCCATCATTTTTAGCCCAGAGCTTCGTCATCCATATTATATTATCTCTCTATTAACATGTACAAGTTAGTGGTCGCCGTGCTTATAATGGCAGGACTTCAAATCGTCCGTAAGTAACTCTGACTGTTTTTGTTGTAATTGTAACTGCAGGAGTGATTCCCGAATAATTAAATCGAAAAATCTCAATTATCTTTCTCTATTTTACAATTCTACAAATATGATACATTAACTCATTTTCAAGGGAAACCTTACTAAAATTGCTATCATGTCGTCAATATATGTGTTACTAGGAAAACGCTTAAGTCCCGCCGCGTTGTTGGATGAGCGTAATTGGTGCATTGAGCTGCCATGTGTTATGCGAATTTTCTGTTGTTCTGTGGCAAAATCATTACTAAGTTGAAATTTTTTTTAAATTAAATTAAATTAAATTAAAAATTAACCTATTTTTTATTTTATTTTTTTAATTAATCGTAATTGTTAAAAAAATCATAAAATTGCGATTTTTATAAGAATTAATTTCTCGATTGCGCTCAAATTTTACACTAATATATGCATTCATAAAATAAAGGTTCTGCGAAAAAATTATTACAATCAGATAAAGCATGTAGGTGTTATAAGTCAAAGAATTGTTTAAAAAAAGAAAAAACCTGTAAAATTTCGTTTTTTATGATAAATATTTTTTTCAATTGCGCTCAAATTTCAAAAAAATATCTTATTTCATAAAATAAAGGTTCTGTGCAAAAATCATTAAAATCGGATAAAGCATGTAGGTGATATAAGTCGAAGAAATTTTTAAAAATCGAAAAAAATCGTAAAATTGCGATTTTCATGAGAAAAAATTTTTCGATTGCGCTCAAAAACGTGGCAGTTCTAAGTTCAGAGATTTCGAAGGCCTCCATAAAATTTCATCGCAATCGGAGTATCGGTTTAGCCGGAATCGTGTGGACAAACAGACAAAAATACAAAAAAAAAAAGAAAAAAAAAACATTACGGATTTTTTTCTCCAGTGTAGTGAAATGGAATCTTTGCTTCACTCGCTACGCTCGCTACGCTCATCCAAAAAGTGTATTATTTCTAGGAACACACCAATGTTTTGTCAATGTAATATTAACAAATTATTTTTTTAAATTATGTAATACAGAACAATATAAATGTTTAAGAATGTCAGGTTTATCAGCACAGGTCCACTACAAGAACATGTTGCTGTCCTGTATTGTTGTTGCACAAAGCTGTCTTATGTTAAGACGTTCGTCTGGGAAACCCGACACCCGGGGTTCAAACCCCGCTCGAGTTGTTTATTATTGTAGCTCTAGAATTGTGTAATTGTGTGTCTAGAAATAATCCCTCACTGTATCTGCACAAGGTTAATTATATTATAATCAATGTGTGGTGGTCTGTGCAATGGTATCAGATTCTTTGCAGTGCTGTTCCATGTATTCAAAATTGTGTTTATATGTCCGCCCGTTCAGTGGGGTACACTGGTTCAATCAAGTGAAGTAAGTGTAGACAAACCTCTGTCTCACAACCTCTTATGTCTTGTCTCCAGGTGTCGCGTCCTTCAACCTCACCATTAGCCCTGAGCACGTGCGTGTTACTAGGGCAGCCCAATCTGTCACCTTCACCTGCTCAGCTGACGTGGCCCTCGCCGGGTGTCAGTTCAGGTGGTGGGTAGGCTCCTTCAGGAGACCTAAGGCAGGTCCGCTGTTGGAGCTGAGCCGGGGGCCTCAGTCCCAGGCCGACCCTGCCAACCTGTACGACGCAAAAGACGACAAGCTAACCGGCTACATCTACAGCGGCCGGGGTCTGGGGGCTGGAGACTGCGGGGTTAATTTGCAGGTGGAGGGCATCAAGACGTGGATGGTCGCATGCCGCGTCCGCGCGGAGAGAACGGAGGCTGGAAGTACGCCTGGACCGACTTGTATGCTTGGGGTGAGTTGAACAGTCTTCACACAGTATAGTATCTGTTACAACACGGAATGTTAGACACGTCCACTCACCCTCACAACCTAGGATGGTATAATACAAGAAACATCGACCACGTCACAGTAGTAACAGAGTATCAGGCAGTCAAGTGGAACACGTGGTAATTGAGGTTTCTCAAACTGGTTCAGTTTATGTTGTTGGTCGAGGGTCTTGTGTGGCAGAGCCAGGGCACAATGTGCAGCATCTCCCAAGTACTGGGTTTGTGGGGGAGTTAAGATACCATTCGAAAAACAAATATTGCACTGACAGGTTCTCGAACTAACAAGTTGAAAAGTGTAAAGTACTTTTTCGAAACCGGTAAAAACTGGTTTAATATGGCACAGGTTTTACCTTATTCTTAACCGTTCGTGTCACACTCCCCGTCCGAGGTGTTTTAGGTACGGAATCAACCGTCTAAACACGATGGTGTTAACCGTTTTGCTCTAGGACAAGAATCCTAGATTTGACATGGTAAAAACCGGTTTTTGACCGGCTACACTAATAATGGTCCGATTAAAAAATATTTTCCACCAGATCATCTGTCCCCATTAGAGAAGATGATTTTAAGAATACTCACAAGAAAAAATAGTTTTGGCTCACATTTAGGCTCAAATTATGCTTAAAACTTGATTCTACCTTGTCAAATCTAGGGATTTTGTCCTAGCGCAAAACGGTTGACACCGTTGTGTTCAGACGATCGATCCCGTATCTAAAGACACCTCGGACGGCGTATGTGACACGAACGGCTGAGAATTTGTTGAAAATGGTACCGGTTTGAACCAGTTTGAAGCAGTTTTGGAGAAAGATTTTTTCACGTTTTAACAAGATTTTCCGTTGTCTCTCGGTGTAGTAGATGTTTTCCTTGTATCGCCTTGCCCGCACTTACTCTGTACTTGGCGAGATACCCCAAACACAACATGCTGCAGGTGCCCCCCCCCCCCCCTAGGCTTGGTACTTGTTGTTTGGTGTTTTTGGTCTTGTTGTTGTTGTTTTTGAGCCAGAAAGTGATCCAAGCAATAAGTGTTCAAACTCTCACTGTGATGTCGACGAGAAGGTTCTCTGGTCCGAAACGGTTGGCTGGAGTTGAACACTAGACAGTGTTGACCCGGTCTAGTCTGAGTGACAACAACACGGAATGTGTTTCTCTCTCGTTACAGATTATGACCCCCTCCATTCCAACCGAACTACCCAGAGAGAGCTGATCGTCCTCCCAGGCGGGGAGGCAAGGATACTGGTGAATGCGGGGGAAACTGCACATCTGCTGGTTCTTCCTGTTGAGCAAATCTGTTTGGCTCGGCTTCCCCCATGGAGCCGGGTCTAACGACAGCACGGGCCAACATCTCTACCTCGGGGCCGGACTAGAGAGCGGCGAGTGTGGCCTCGCTCTTACCAACATCAGCGAGGCGGACAGCGGACTGGTCAGGGGTTATATTAGGTCTCATACAGAGAAGTCTGACCAGAGATTCACTGCAATCGTCGTGGCACGTGAGTCAAGGTGTATTACTCATTAGGGTCAACCAGATTTACTTGGTCCAAAATCATAATTGTTTTTATTTTATTTCTTGTTTAATATAATATGCTATGAAAGTCAATTCATTGGTTAACTGGATGAGCGAAGCGAAGATTCCATTTCACTACACTGGAGAAAAAAATCCGGCATGTTTTTTTCTTTCTTTTTTTCCTGTATTTTTGTGTGTTTGTTTTCACGATTCCGGCTAAATCAATACTCCAATTCCAATTTTTTGGAGGCCTTTGAAATCTCTAAACTTAGAACTGCCACGTTTTTGAGCGCAATCGGTAAATTATTTTTCATGGAAATCGCAATTTTATGATTTTTTTCTATTTTTAAAAAATTTCTTCGACTTTTACACCTACATGCTTTATGCGATTTTCATGATTTTTGCACAGAACCTTAATTATATGAATTCAGATATTATTCTTGTGAAATTTGAGCGCAATCAAAAAATTATTTGTGTCATGAATATCGAAATTTTTCTTTTTTTTTCTTTTTTTTAAACAGTTCTTTGACGATAACACCTACGTGCTTTATCCTATTGTTATGATTTTTGCACAGAATTTTAATTTTATGAATTTATATATTCGTGTTAAATTTGAGCGCAGTCTAATAATTATTTCTTATTAAAATTGCAATTTTACGATCTTTTCTTTTTTTAATTACAATTAATTAAAATAAACAAAATTTAAGTTAATTTTTTATTTAATTTAATTTTAAAAAATCGACTTAGTAATGATTTTTACAGAACAACAGAAAATTTGCATAACACATGTCAGTTCAATGCACCAATTACGCTCATCTAACAACGCGGCGGGACTTAAGCGTTTTCCTAGTGTAACGGAATTCCGTGTCTTGATTCAACATCACCAGGAGCAGAAACCTATTGAAAGGTTTATTTTTATAAAAATGTGTTAATTATTTTGTGGGTCGAAGTCTTTAAAACTAAATTCAACAGGTATTGTAAGATGATCAGGCCGAGCCAAGTTAGTGGGGTGAAACGATATTTAACAAACTACTATTGCACCGACCGAGTGTCGAACGGACAAGTAGAATCGTAAGAGACTTCTTTTCGAAACTGGTTCAAACTGGCACCAGTTTTACCTTATATTTATCCTTTTGTAAAACACTCCCCGGTCCGAGGTGGTTTGGAGATGGATTGACCGCCTTAACACGCTGGAGTCAACCGGTTTTAACAACGATATAACTCCACATTTGGCATGATAAAATACGTTTGTTTTTGTCAGATATTCCAATTGATTGAAAATCACTTATCTCTACATCATCAGGCGCGATTAGAGAAAATTGTGTGGTAAAAAAAAATGAGAGAAAAAATGTTTTGACTAACTTTGAGGCACAAAACGCGTTTTGTTACTCCAATGTTTGTACAGTTTTTGTCATTTTTTTCCCGCTTACCTTTAATTAACACATGACGCTCGTCCGAATATGATAGTGTAAAACTGTTTGGCTCTGTGACACTCCATGCGGCATCCACGTTCATGTTAGTACTATGACTGCCACTAACACTATGACAACTATGACAACTATGACAACTATGACACACTGCGAGCGCCCGGGCCAACCTGTCCCCTCCGCCTGTGCTTGGGGTAACGTGGTTCTCCCGTGCGCCGGCGTCGTGTTGTTCCCGCTCCGGGAGGCCATCCAACTAGATTCTCCCCGGCACCTCCACCAAGTGTGTTCACTTCGCTTTCTCAATCTGTGCGAGCGCAGAAGACGCAATGGAGCTTTAATTGGCGCGCCAGGTTGACAAGAGTGCCAACTGGGAAATACATCTTTAAAGTGTTTTTATTTTTCTATACGATTAAGAAATAAGTTCCTCAGTGTTTTCTCTCAGTCAAGGCTATTTTCTTTCAGGTCGCCCCACTGCACCAACTCTACGCCTGGTCTACACGGGAGACAACGTCACAGCCACCTGTGAGGTGCAGGAGAGTCGACCTGTCGCTAACATGTCCTGGGTCCTGGGCGACGTTATCATCCTCAAAGACGTTGTCACTTACGCAACAGCTCAGGACGAGTGGAGATGGCCCTGGATGACGGGGCCTATCAAGCAAACTCTCACACTACAGCTGCAGCCCCAACACAACGGCAAGGACTTAAAGTGCGTGGTCACCCACGTCACCTTGGCCCAGCCACTGGAAGAACGGAAAACCATTTCGTTTAGAGGTAAGTTGCAAAATCTTGTTTTAGAGTCTTCACGAGACAATTATGATCTTAAACTGCCGTAAGAACTCAAATTCAAATGTACAACACTCTGGATAAAAATTTAATCGACATACATGAATTCCTAAATGCACAAAACAACTTTTTTTACAACAAACTGAATTGCTATATGTAATTAACCCTACTATTCTCCATTGTTAAGTGTTAAGTCAACAAGGCGGGAACA
The DNA here is from genome assembly GCA_024449915.1 of Sweltsa coloradensis. Taxonomy (NCBI): domain Eukaryota; kingdom Metazoa; phylum Arthropoda; class Insecta; order Plecoptera; family Chloroperlidae; genus Sweltsa; species Sweltsa coloradensis. The sequence goes on along the minus strand of JAMZAV010005480.1, from coordinate 31,677 downwards.
ACCTCTACTTTTTCCCGTTGCGTCGATTTAATGCGTAACCTTGGTGTATAGTAGGGTTTACTTCGTACATAAATTCTGTTTGTTGTATGATATTCTGCATAAAAATATCTGTCTTGTGCATTTTAGAATTCTTGTCGTTTCGATTTTTCTCCAGTGCGTTGTACATCTGAATTTGAGTGTTTATATGGGTGCCAAGGTCATGCCTGTTTCGTGAACACTCTTAAGGCGTGATAATATTTTTCACTTTCATCTTACATACATCTATTAAAAACTATATACGAATCCAAAAAATCTATATTTTTATGTGTCAAACTACATTAATGTTTAACTTCTTTGTGCTATACAAGATGAGTGTTGGATCTGATTGTTGTTTAGAAGAAATCCTGCCCGAGCCGAGCACCACAATAACAGTTAGTACGTAGAATCTGCTCGATCTCAAGTTGTGCATGACTCATTGTGTGAACGTCACCTGGTGTATTGCACGTGTGGGGTGTATGTTGTGATGCTAATAAAGATCACATACTGAAACACATATGTAGGAAGTGACTATCATACATTATTGATAAAATAAACATTAGGAAGGTCTGACTTATGTCGGAGGGAATTAAAGTTTATCTGAAATAAATACTTCTTCACAGTAAAATAAATGTCGATTTTGAAGATAACAATATCTAGTTTCAAAGTACTAGGAAATCCACCATTACAAAGAATAGTGTTGAACCAATTAAATTAATAAAATAACTCTAATTTTATTTTTTAGTGACAACCACCACGACCACTGCCAGTACCACTGCCAGTACCACTGCCAGCCCTCAGAGTCAGCAAGGCTAAGGCAACGCGGTTAACTGTTTACCATGTGTATTCTTTACTGCACAATCTGAATAAACCAATTTTGAATAATTGAAACTTTATTAATTTGTTACCACTATTCCCACATTTCTTTTATCGATCCCAATATTTAAAATGATTCCCATATTAATTCCCCTTAGCCATCGACTCGTATATCATTTTATTCCTAACCCATATTTTAATACAACTACATCATGCATGTTCTGGTCACAATATCATCTAGATTATCATCAGTTAACAGCAGCTTGGGACAATAATTTTCATTTTACAAATTGTAGGGAAAACAGCAAAGATATTTATAGTTAATAATTCAAAAAAATACTGTGATACTGGATTGCTATGTAATTGACCTAATAATCACCTACAAACCACAGTCGCCCGTGACCTCTGACACGAGAGTGTTAACACTGTGGCGTCACCACGTGTTGTTCAAAGCCAGGCGGTGTTGTTACCAACCAAGAATAGACGGTTTAAAGTAAAATAAATTGAGATTTATGCTATATATTCTACATAGATTACAAGGATTGACTGTACCTAGTATGTAAGGTGGTTACAATGTTCAGTATAGCCTATTATTTATGACATTATTGTTGAAAGTAACAATTTCAATAATTGTTTTCTACGGGAATCAAAACCAGGTGGCCAATTTAATAACATTGCTGTCGTGTCGTGTGTTAGATGTCGAACCATGAAAAGCATGGTCTATAGCTGCTGTGTTACTTTGTTCTATTGCTGAATCTGAGGCGGGAATCTTACAGGTGTGTAATTGTATAGGAAGCAAGAAGAAGCCACTAGACTAGCCACACCTATCTTCACTATCAAGAGGAGTACACTGTCTCTCTTAGATGATGTAGATACAGGTGTATGGCTGTGTTCCTATGTTCTATTGCTACAGCGGTTTAGCCGAGCTCGTTTAACCGGTTCCCACACGAACACCGAAGTTATAAGCAGAATCGGGCGTGGTCATGGGTAGAGTTGGTGACCGCTCTGTCCTGAAACTCACGTATACCGCTGCTCAGAGCAGATGGAGGGTTCGAAAGCTAGTGTAACGGCTTCGTTATCCTCGACGTCTGCTCGGCAGTCCGGGTTAGTGGAGGAACCTATATGATTTTCAAAGTTACACCGTTCTTTTGGATTGGACGTTAAGCCGTTGGTCCCCTTGGTACTTTTCGAAATGAGTAGTCTAGGTGCAAGTACCGGGTTTCCCCTCCTCTTTTCTGTTCATACTTCATCCTCATCTATCACCACTCATCGTCTCGATTAGCCAAAGTGCATAAATATGAGACGATAAGCAATATCCAATCAATCAATCATGTTCTATTGCTGAATCTGAGGCTTGAATGTCACAGGTGTGTTATTGTATAGGAAGCAAGAAGTAGCCACTGTACGAGCCACACCTATCTTAACCATCACGGGAGGGGTAAACTGTCTCTCTTAGATGATGTAGATACAGGTCTAAAAAGAACTTAAATGAATAGATTTCAAATCAATGGTTATAAATCATGAAATAGCATGTAAGTAAAAGCCATTTCATAATTGTTGTTGTGACCTCTGGAACAGTTCATATTCGTGTTTGTCGCAACACTCATGCTCCCAATCAGTTTTATCACTGACACTTTGACCTCTGAGCTGATCTCCTCACGCCACGCAAGGTCATTCATCTTGAGATGAACTTTGCATCTGAGTCTACTCGGCGAGCGTGGCTTGGCCTAATTCCAACACGCCATAGCTGGACCATGTGTTGGGTGTTTGCTATTGGACGACGGACATCTTGTTTGTCTCTTGCTTCCAAGTTCAAGTCTTTCTCACGGCTGGTCGTATAAAGCATCGACTGTTATCTCTCCCATCATTCTCAGACCAGAGCTTCGTCGTCTCATATTATATTATCTCTCTATCAACATGTACAAGTTAGTGGTCGCCGTGCTTATAATGGCAGGACTTCAAATCGTCCGTAAGTAACTCTGACTGTTTGAGATTAAAATTCCGAATTGTATTAAATATTAACAATTGTAACTATGGGAGTGATTCCCGAATAACCAAATCGAAAAATCTAAAGAATCTATCTTTATTTAACAATTTTACAAATCTGATACATTAACTCATTGTCAAGGAAAAACTTATTAAGGTTTCTATCATGTCGTCAATGTTTGTGTTGAAGTTATATTACGTCTAGGAACAAATTAATGCAATGTCAATATAATATTAACCAATAATTTTTTAAAATCTTGTTATACAGAACAATATAAATTTTTCAGAATGGCAGGTTCATCAGCTCAGGTCTACTGCAAGAACATAGTGATGTCCTGTAGTGTTGCTGCACAAAGCGGTCTTATGTTAAGACGTTTGTCTGGGAGTTTCGAAGTACTAGGAAATCCACCATTAAATGTTGTTGAACCAATTGAAACAATTTAATAATTTAAATTTTGTTTTTCAGGGCCAACCACCACGACCAATGCCAGCACCACTGCCAGTGCCACTGCCTGAACACAAGGCTAAGGCAACGTGGTTTACTGTTTACCTGTGTATTCTTTACTGCACAGTCTAAATAAACCAACGTATTTGAATATATGGAACTATTTATTGTTACCACTATTCACACATGTCATTAATTGATTCCAATATTTAAAATTATTCCCATATAAATTCCCATAGCCAGCGACTCGTATGTCATTTTATTCATCTCATATTTTAAATACAACTACAGCATGCATTTTCTGGTCACAATAACATCTAGATTAGCATCAGTTAACAGCAGCTTGGGACAATAATATCCATTTTAGAAATTGTATGGAAAAAAGCAGAAGAAATGAATGTTAATAAATAATTCCACTATTACAACTTTGTGAAACTTGATTGCGATGTTATTGACCTAATAATAACCTAATCAGTGTCGCCCGTGAACTCTGACACGAGAGTGATAACACTGTGAGGTCACCGCGTGTTGTTCAAAGCCAGGCGGTGTTGTTACCAACCAAGATTAGAGGGGTTTAAAGTAACTTAATTGAAACTCACTTTTTAAGTAGCTCATAGATTAAAACGAATGATTGTCACTGTTATTTAAGCTTGTTACAAAGATTATAATATTTTGTGTGACTTGTTAGTCCTGTAGGTTAGAGTCTCTGATTCTGTTACAGAAGGTCCTTAGTTCGATTCAAGTTTTTATTATCTTTGTTTTTATGAACAATCAATACTTATTCTATCATTATTCTTGGCTTAGAAATGTGTTAACGGTGACTTTTGAGCCGTCCTAACAACGAGGCACGATAATAAATTCTAAGGTTGATGACTCTTGCTCGGCCCACGTGCGATATCGTGCCCAACTTGTCGACTTGGTCTATCTAGTTGGTCATTGTTTGTTCGTCGACGGCGTCGGCGCTTGGTGCTATATGCCTGAGTGGGGAGACTCTTAAATTTAGAGTTAAGATTCAAATAAATACGTATTAAATACGTATTTATTTAATTTGATTTAATTGGTTATGACATTATTCTAAATCCTAATAACTACATTTGAAATAAGTTAAGTAAAAACCATCTAAAAGTTTGAGGCCGAACCTAAAACAAATTGCAAGAGAAGCGAATTTGGTTTCATTAGATTCAGAAAATAAAACTTAGCCCACGAAAAATCCCATAAAATCCCCATAGGGTGGGTGGGTCTAATCACCCCCTAAATAAAAATGTAATAAAATTGAATTTAAAAAAATTGTATTTTTGAAACCTAGTTACCTTAGTACCTCATCAAAGCTTATTTAAGGGTATTTCAAATAAAATATTTAAATTGTTTAAAATTAATTTTGTGGGCAGCAGAGGTAAATGAAAGTCTATTTTGTTATTTTTTCAATATATTCTGGTAAACATTTTTCTAATGGCACAATAATGTATAATGATGGTCACATTGGGGTTAATAATGAGTAAATAGGTCACACTTGATAAGGCATAAGTCAATCATGGCAGAAAAAGGTTATTATTACAATCTGTAGGACCATGAACCTACGAGTATGCAGTCAAAATGCCATTTACTTACGTTTAGGAGTACAACATTAATGTTTTAATTTAAAGTAAAGTAAAGTAAAGTAAAGTAAAGTAAAGTAAAGTAAAGTAAAGTAAAGTAAAGTAAAGTAAAGTAAAGTAAAGTAAAGTAAAGTAAAGTAAAGTAAAGTAAAGTAAAGTTAAGTAAAGTAAAGTAAAGTAAAGTAAAGTAAAGTAAAGTAAAGTAAAGTAAAGTAAAGTAAAGTAAAGTTTTATTTGCCAGTCGATTCGTACAAGATACAAATATAGGCATCGTCATGTTTTGGTACTAAAAACTAAGCTTATGCTAAGTACTTAAGATGAGTTGATAAATATATGTATATATACAATATAGAAATATCCTTATGAATAGGTAAGAGTAGAGTGAAAAACAGAGTATTAATCAATAAGTTAAAATAAAATATAAATATTATTATAAATAGGTATATAAATATCATAAATTAATAAATTAATATTAAGAGTATTAATTAATTAATATGGTAGGCGTATGAATATTGAGCGAGGTTATATAGAACAGGCCAAGGCCTACATAAATTAAATTAAGTAAATAAATATATAAATAGGCCTGGTTCAGTTTGTATCAAAGTTTCAGTGTGGCAACTGATCAACACACTCTCCCTCACAAGTGGCTGAAGGGATTGGGCTCACGTGCGTTTGCCTAGAGAATGGTTTTGGCCGGATGGGGATACACCGATAGAGGTTTATCACAAACTACGTATCGAGACTTTATTTTGGGACGTACCTGGATCAAAACCCACACTTTAAAATCCTTACTCAAGGTTTTTATCATGGATTTCCATAAATATATTCAAAAAATCTCAGGCTAAGCCCCATGAAATAGTCCTTGGATATGTTATTTCAAGTAAATTCACACTCAATAAGTAGTAGGCATTAAGGTTGTCTACGGGAAGATTTTATTTCACAAAACCTATTACCTAGGTGCCGGCTATAGGGAACTGTACTGTGTGCATGTCATGTAGTGCTTTCTGAAACAAAATGTTGAAAAAGTTGTCCAGAATTATTCATAGAAATATTGGTGAAAAATGGTGAATGAAAGCCTTTTACAGGTGTAATTAACAAGTAACTATAGAAACTTGACAACAATCACCTACAATGCATACAAAAAGCATGTCTTTGGGGCTCGAGATTTTTAAATTCTATTGTTAGTTCTTATTAACGTAGCAATTAATACTACTTTATAAAAATTATCCTTATTAAACAAACATAATTTTGTTATTGAACTTAAAAAAGTAATGAGATACCACTTATACTAAAACGCAGTATTCATTAAATAGAAATATTTTTTAAAAAGCTCATCCATGTATGCATGCTACGTTCTGATATATACACAGCTAAGAAGGAGGCTGTGTTTTGCTTTATTCACATCTAATCAATGACTTGTAAATGTCTACGATCCCGATTCTGGTCCTTACAAGAAATCTCTCTATATTTTATATGATCCATGTTCAGAACATTAAAATCATATAATTTTTTAATATTAATGAGCTGTTCAAGCTAAAGTGTCTGTCAGTTGTTTTTGGATGAGCGTAGCGAGCGGAGCGAAGATTCCATTTCACTACACTGAAAAAAAAATCCGGAATGTTATTTTTTCTTTTCTTTTCTTTCTTTTTGTATTTTTGTCTGTTTGTTAACACGATTCCGGCTAAACTGATACTCCGATTGCGATGAAATTTTATGGAGACCTTCGAAATCTCTGAACTTAGAACTGCACTGTACGAAAAATTGATCAAAAATTATTTCTCTTGAAAATCGCAATTTTACGATTTTTTTCGTTTTTCTTTTTTGTTTTTGTTTGTATTTTTGTGTGTTTGTTAACACGATTCCGGCTAAACCGATACTCCAATTGCAATGAAATTTTCTGGAGACCTTTGAAATCTTTGAACTTTTAACTGCCACCTTTTTGAGCGCAATCAAAAAATTATTTCTCATGAAAATCGCAATTTTACGAATTTTTGTCGTTTTTCTTGTTTTTTCTGTTTTTTTTTTGTGTGTTTGTTAACACGATTCCGGCTAAACCGATACTCCAATTGCGATGAAATTTTCTAGAGACCTTTGAAATCTTTAAACTTAGAACTGCCACGTTTTTGGGTACAATCGAAGAAATATTTCTCATGAATATCGTACTTTTACGATTTTTTTTTCGATTTTAAGTGCGATATTTTCGTCACATTTGGGCCGATTCTGACCAAACAGGTGGGGCTACAACGTTCATTGGATGAGCGTAGTGAGCGAAGCAGAGATTCCATTCTACTACACTGGATAAAAAATCCGGAATGTTTTTGTTTTTTTTTTGTTTTTTCTGTATTTTTGTGTGTTTGTTAACACGATTCCGGCTAAACCGATACTCCGATTGCGATTAAATTTTATGGAGGTCTTCGAAATCTCTGAACTTAGAACTGCCACGTTTTGAGAACAATCGGAAAATATTTCTCATCAAAATCGCAATTTTACGATTTTTTTCGATTTTTAAAAATTTCTTCGACTTATAACACCTACATGCTTTATCCGATTTTGATGATTTTTTCACAGAACCATAATTTTATGAATTAAGATATTCTTGTAAAATTTGAGCGCAATCGAAAAATTATTTCTTATAAAAATCGAAATTTTACGTGTTTTTTCTTTTTTAAAACAATTCTTTGACTTTTAACACCTACATGCTTTATCCGATTTTGATGATTTTTTCACAGAACCTTAATTTTATGAATTAATACATTCTTGTGAAATTTGAGCACAATCGAATAACTATTTCTTATGAAAATCGAAAATTTACGATTTTTTTTTTTTTTAAATTACGATTAATTAAAAAAATTAAAGATTTAAGTTTATTTTTCATTAAATTTAAATAAATTTAAAAAAAATCTTCAACTAAGTAATGATTTTTTCACAGAACAACAGAAAATCCATATAACACATGGTAGCTCAATGCACCAATTACGCTCATCCAACAACGCGGCGGGACTTAAGCGTTTTCCTAGTATTTCACATGGACATTAAGGTAATGGTTATGTATTGTTTTTTGAAAGAAAAAGTTGAAAAAGTTAGCCAGAATCCATAGAAATAAAGGTTTTAATATGAGTTTTTTTGAGGTTTATTGGATGAGCGTAGCGAAGATTCCATTTCACTACACTGGAGAAAAAAATCCGGAATGTTTTTTTTTCCTTTCTTTCTTTCTTTCTTTTTTTTGTATTTTTGTCTGTCTGTTAACACGATTCCGGCTAAACCGATACTCCGATTGCGATGAAATTTTATGGATGCCTTCGAAATCTCTGAACTAAGAACTGCCACCTTTTTGAGCGCAATCGAAAAATTATTTCTCATGAAAATCGCAATTTTACGATTTTTTTCGATTTTTTAAAAATTTCTTCGGCTTATAGCACCTACATGCTTTATCCGATTTTAATGATTTTTTCACAGAACCTTAATTTTAAGAATTAATATTTTCGTGTAAAATTTGTGCGCAATCGAATAATTATTTCTTATGAAAATTTCCATATTACGATTTTTTCCTTTTCTTAAATTACAATTAATTTAAAAAAGTTAAGTTAATTTTTTATTTAATTTGATTTAATTTTAAAAAAATTTCAATAAAGTTCTGATTTTTTCACAGAACAACAGAAAATCCGCATAACACATGGCAGCTCAATGCACCAATTACGCTCATCCAACAACGCGGCGGGACTTAAGCGTTTTCCTAGTAATAACAATTAACAAGTAACAATAGAAACTTGACAACAATCACTAAAAATGCATTCAAAAAGCACTTGCAAAGGAAAAGTGGACCTACAAACACTAAAAACTTACAAAAACGCTCATCCATCAACGCGGCGGGACTAAAGTTTTTTCCTAGTATAATATGTTTATGTTAACAGTGATTTCATGTTCGAGGCCATCATACTTCTTCACATTTCGATGTTGCCAACCTAGACAAGTCTTAATTAAAGAGGGGCATGCATTGCACCCTGGCAGCATACCGTCAAAATTGTTTTTTAATTGTGCGTTTAATTTGTGTTGTAATATATCGACGTGGTTCTGTAGGAGTTCAATCTAAATGAAGCCGATCTATATATCACTCCCCCCCTCCCTCCCTCCAAACTGACTCTAATAACATCATACAGAGATAAATCTCTCCAATATCTTTCTCGCTTTTATTAAAAAACAAAAAGACACGTTTTCAGTGTTGAATCCAGCTATGATCCCGGGGGGCCCCCCCGGGAACTGTCATTCGCCCCCCCCCCCGGGAATAAATTGCTTACATGAACTATATATTCCTTCATTTTTCAAATAATGTCACTTTGCCGTTTTTGAAACGGCACGAACATAATATCGCTTTGAAGGTTGTTAAGATTTATGTTTGTAACTGTAATCAAATAGGCAGACCCTACGAAAAACGCGTGGGCAACTCACGAGTTCAAGAACTAGATTTGTAAATGTATGGTTATGCGAAGGGTTCCGACTTCTGTTTAGGAAATTTCCAAAATATGTCTTCTTTTGTATGTTGGCTCACAGTCGCGCCTTGAGAGGATATGCGCTTGCAGGACTGATACAGATGCAATATGTTGGTTAAATGATCAGTGTACTTTTCGATGCGAAAACACTATTATTAGGTAACCAATGCGTAGGCATCCTGTAAAAGGAGGGGTCAACGCAGTTTTTCTTGTATATTAGGCTAAAAACTGATACTTGCTTCCTATTAGTCGAATTTTACAAAATCGTGCTGTGATTGGTAAAAAAAAACTGTTTTTCACCCTGTTTGGAAAATATTGTATTTGTTTTCGTTTCTAATATGACCGTTTTGTGAATCTAGCGATTTGAAGGTTAAATCTAGCAGATATTTAGGAACTTTTAGCGTCCACAACACACAAAAACTACATTATTTTGGTATTGCGTTCAGACCACAACTTTTTTCTAAAACGCACCAAACGCACTCTAAAAATCTGATTTTCAAAATTTTCGCCTGCGGCGCTATTGTTGGGGGGCTTCGCCCCCCAAACCCCCCGTGCTTGGTCCCTATGTAATACCCCCGGGATCTTAAATAGCCCCCCCGAGATGAAAAGTCTGAATTCAACACTGCACGTTTTTAAGACTATGAAAGGGTTTTGGCCCATTTCGAACTTTAATATCCCAATTTTCCATCATGAAACTTCAGACACGTGTTTATAATCGATACCTCGAGCGCCGAGTGTATTATTAGAGACGCGAATAAAAAGCTTATAAAACGCCCCCCCCCCCCTTCACCTCCCAAAGACGGTACGGCCATAGATATTGAACAGCTATTGAAGGCTAGATTAGCAGTCAGTGGTCCACTTCCGTAACAATTAGAAGCCATCTTGAAATTCCAGTTTGCATGTTAAGTTAATGGGAGCGGTTTGTAGCCCAAATAGTTCTCAAGATTGCCGCCAGGTTGACAGGTGAGCATATTACTAAATTCCCTTATGCAATATCTTCTTATTGTTTCTGTTTGTTCATTACCATGCTGCACAAGCTAAAACCATATCAAACAATAAAGTAAAATACTTTATTGCATTAAAAAAGCATAAATTAAAACGTCAAATCGCCATCTTGAATTGGGCCGATTGACTCTTCAATTTGCTACGCTCGCGCCTGTGCGGAGGTATTGGAGACTGCTAATCTAGCCTACAATAGGTGTTCAATATCTATGGGTACAACAGATGCGCTGGTCGTTACTGCTATGCATGGCCTTATATGCTAATGGTACGGCTTTAATTTCATGGCAGCGCACAGCTAAGGAGGCTGCGTTCTGCTATATACATGGCTGAAGGCAAGACGATGTTACCCTATCAGGCCAGAATTAAATACGTGTAAATATGGTAATTTTAAGCAAATGATTCGAGATTCGCATTTTTTTATAAGAATTTTTATATTTTTCCATATTTTCTATCACGATTTTTAAGGAAATTATTGAAATTTTTTGAATTTGAATAAGAGTTATATTTCACATAAAAATTCAAATTTGAAGTACATTCCTAAAACTCGATTTTTCTGGAATCTTTTACATATTATTTAGAATTTATTGTGTTTCAAATAATAGCAATACAAGTGTTTTATTACAATTTCCGGGACAAACGTACTTTTTACCATTTATATGAAGTGTACTTTCAATCTCCTCAATAAAATTTACTTTTTGTCCCATTGGAATAAGAAAAAATGTATTTAAAAAAATCTACAAGGTCACGGGTTATAAAGATCGTCCCCATGTTATTTGTAATGGGAGATTTTTAAAGATGGGGCTGTTCATGCATGAATCACATTTGTTGTACCTTGATTTTTCCCACAGCCTTCTTATTCCACACTCAACTTCATTTGGTGTTTAAGAGTGATGTTGTTTTGTTTCAAACAATGTATTTTCTTATCAAAGTTCTTTCTGTAGCCTTCGTACGGCATGTTGTGTATTTTATCTTCTTTTCGCAAAGTCGATATAAAAGTGTTTTAAACTGTATTTCGTGTGTTTAATAATTTGTATAAGTATTGTGTATTCGTGGATCCCTGTGCCAGGCCTATTTACTACAGTCCATTCGCCGCTAATTTAGCTGGTCCTCCGAGAGTTCATTATCACCATCACATTCTATCATCCTTACATTCCATCTTTCATCCATGCGCCTACATTTTTGGTCCCCACCGGGCCGGATGCACAATTCACCTTTGTCCAAAAATGCACTTTTCTAACTTTAAAACTGAAACAATTTTATAGTTCTTTCCTAAACCTTTCCGTCTATATTGCATGAACGTTGCGTACACTTTCGTTACACTGAATTAAACACCTCCTAAATAAATCATTTAAATACCCATTTATAGTCCGCGACTATATGACACTGATATACAGGGGCGGCTCGTGAGTTATTATTGTGGGGGTGCACATAATTTCGAAGTCATTCTGCGGGAAACAAAGGGGTCTGGGGCGCAGCCCCAGCCGCCGGAGGCGAAAATTTTTTCCAGACATTAATGGTCTGAAGTACCCGGAAAACGACTTTAAGAGTATATTTTTCGAATTTATTGGTCGGGAAAAACTCCCCTATATGTAATTGTTAATTATAGAAAACCATCCAAAAAATTATTATTATATGCTTGATTAAAATATTACATACCCGAATAATGTCTCTCCATCTCCTCCGACACGCGCCTCAAACAACATATCGTATCGTTTTCAAAAACTGTTTATTTTTAGATCGCTAAATTACGAAGTCATATTATAGTAATTTCACTTCACGACACGATAATAATTTTAACACTTTTCGCTCACTTGAAAACTTTTGTTGATCTCACTTTACCAACCCTGTCGAGTACAACTTTCACTGGCTACTGACAGTGACCGGAGAGTGGGGGTGAATGAATGGCGCGAGCACAATACCAAGGCGTTTGAATGGAAGTAACGGTTTTGACCCTTGTGCACGTGCACAAAACCCAGCTATACCAGGCGTTGTATAACAAAAGACAACCTGAGGCTTGTTCTGCCGGCCTTTCCGTGTTAAAACCACGTAAAAATGTGTGCACACTCTGAGTGTCATCCCCCAGCGGCAGCACTTACTGCAGAATGACTTTGCCGAATATGCCTTGCTCTGGGCCAGCCAAAATATCCATACAAACAATCCAACGATTTATTGGGAATATTACGAGATTGGCTTCGAACCTTAAATTTGGAATTTAGTGTGCGCAAATATTTGGGGACGCACGTGCACCTGTGCACCTATACACGAGCCGCCCCTGCTGATATAACATAATATTAATATATTTATATTTATATTTATATAATATAGTTCTTTTAATCGTGCTTGGTACCGGTGTGTTCCGGAAACTTTGCGTTTGGGTCACTCAGCACAACATTATAGTATTAATTCAAAATAACCATGACGCGCATAAAGTATTTGTTTCCTGGAAAGTAAAATGCTCCAAACTCATTTGCTATTTAAGCTTAAATAGTGATATAATATACAATCTCAGTGGGGAAATATCCTTAGGTTACCAGGTTGATATCAATGATGATTGTTTTTTTTTTAAATTTGGATCTTTAGGCTCAGCTATAATATTGAAGTAGAAGTTATAAGAAATGTTATAACAACATAATTTAGATGTCGGACGAGTACCAACCGCACGGGAAAGAGAGATACACAACGCAGGAGAGTGCCTCGAAAACCGTTTATCACAGAGTAATAACTCCTTCACGTCAAAGAGAAAGAGAAACTAACTGCAAACGAGAAAAAAAAAATCGGAAGTGAAAAAAATCGTTGTACAAATTTTTAAATACAATAAAAACTCGACGTCAGTTACCTCATTTAGCGAGCCGACACTGGTGTTTCGGAGTGCGCACTCAATCGATGCATTATTCAATTAAAATCTATTAAGTTATGATCTTGATTATTTAAGAATTGTATATGATTACTTCTCAACAAGCTGTATGATAAATTGACTAGTTACAGCCTACACCACAGTAGTTGTAACAAGTACTTTCAGTCAAGAGTAGCAGTCACAGCTTATGTATGCAAATGCATTGATCACTATTATCATGAGTCTAAAGTTGTTTGCTTTGTTGAGCGAGCGAAGCGAGCGGTTCCATTTAACTCAGCCGGAAAAAATAGTCACTGTTTTTTTTTTTTTTTTTTATGTCTCGGGATAACGTTCGAACGGAGACTCGGATCGAGTTGAAATTTGAACCATCCGCAAGCTTCGATCTGGATTGAATGTTATTAGTTTTGTGGCAAAATCGTTTAAAAAGTTAAAAAGTTACATTAAAGTTAATCGAAAGTTTTTTTTTAAGCGAGCGTTTTTATTTTACTCTGCTAGAAAAAAATAGTCACTTTTTTTATTGTATGTCTCGCCATAACGTTCGAACGGAGGCTCGGATCGAGTTGAAATTTGAACCATCCGCCAGCTTCGTTCTCGATTGAATGCCATTAGATTTGTGGCAAAATCGTTCAAAAAGTTACAAAGTTAAATTAAAGTTGGTCGAGAGTTTTTTTCAAACTAAACGGCGACAAAATCTGAGGTGGCCAAATCATTTAGAATGTCCGTCCGGTCACGAATATGTTAATTTTATTTTGATCCGATAAGTGGTGTAGGTGGAAATAACATTTTAACAAAAGTAACATTACCATGGCAACGAAAAGTCGCACGAGGTTGCTGGCCACTATGCATTGCCACCAAGAATTATTAATCAAAATACTATCAAAGATTAATACCCTCCGTGCGGTATGCCTTATGCGTATCACTAAGCCATGCTAGGCATGATCTCGTCCCGCTAGCTGCTACTAAACAAATGCTATCGATATTTAAAAGAATCACATTTACATTTAATGTAGGCTTAAATCTTAATGGATGAAGCTGATTTTGTTTACAGTTCTCAGTAAACTCGATCCGGATGTCTGTTCAAAATTTCAGCGCAATCTGTTCAGCGGTTAGGCTGATTTTCGACGTACACAGACAGACAGACAGACAGACAGACAGACAGACAGACAGACAGACAGACAGACAGACAGACAGACAGACAGACAACAGACAGACAGACAGACAGACAGACAGACAGACAGACAGACAGACAGACAGACAGACAGACAGACAGACAGACACACACACAGAATCACAGAATGAGGGCCGTTTAAATTGAATGGAGGCACTCAGCCACTCCGCTCCCTCGTTAATAATTCATCTAAGTTTGGTTACTAACAATAATATTGACCATGTTAACTCAGTCTGCAGTAAGAGGAGGCGACAAGTTAGACGCCGTCGTAACACTGATCTAAGCTGTCGTGTAAGTTATATTGTTAATCAACAAGTATTAACGTCATTTTATCCAACAACATAACAATATGTACCATTTGTTAATAAACAACATTATTATAATCATTACAACAATAATAATAAAAGTTTTTAAGCACTAGGATGCTTCGCAAACGCTTTTTCAGACGCGTTGTTGGATGAGCGTAATTGTTTAAGGGGTTATTTCACTGAAAAAATATGAAAAACCAGCAATTTTTCACTGTAAATGTCTGTCTTTTTTTAAGTTTCCTTTTTTTTATTGACTACAAAAGTTCATTTTATGATGATATAATGCTAAAAGCAAAAAATGATTTTTTTCTGGGCGCTGCATGCAATTTTTAATGGGGAAATGTCTTACTGTCTACTGATATTAGGCCTAATCTAGGGTTGTATAGAGTGTTATTCGTTAAACTTTTAGTCAATTTTAAAGAATAAACCTAGATTTACAGGTTATAAGGCCCAGTAAATTCATGTTAATTATATTAACTGAACCTTTAGGCTATGTTTCACTCAAATTTACCAAAAAAACAACATAAATAAACTTTAAATGCTATTATTTCAAAACTTTTATTCTAGCACATTTCCTTACATTTTTTCATGCTCCTTCTTCAGTTTTTAAGATAAAATGATAATTTTTTTTTTAACTCACAAGTCTTATTCCGACAAATTCACCAGACACTTTTTTGAAGAGATTTATAGTTTTATAGATTTGTTACGAAAAACATACATTTTCCAACAATGCAAAGGAAAAAAATCTATAGATTTGTTACGAAAAACATACATTTTCCAACAAAGCAAAGGAAAAAAAATCATATTTATCAAACAAAACGAAAATTATAAAATCCGTCTGGTGAATATGTTTAGATGTATTTTTTTTATCTTAAACACCTTTCACTTTAAAAAATAAATAAATATTGTAAAAGTCGTAGCATTATCGCAGCATCATAGCAAAATCGTAAAATTACAATTATTAAAAGAAACAATTGTTTGATTGCGCTCAAATTTCACACAAATATATTCATTCATAAAATTAAGGTTGTGTAAAAAAATCATAACAATCGGATAAAGCATGTAGGTGTTATAAGTCGAAGAATTAAAAAAAAACGAAAAAAATCGTAAAATTGCGATTTTATTGAGAAATAATTTTTGGATTGCGCTCTAAAACTTGGCAGTTCTAAGTCCTAAGATTTCGAAGGCCTCCAAATAATTTAATCGCAATTGTACTGTCGGTTTAGCCGGAATCTTGTTGACAAACACACAAAAATACAGAAAAAAAAACAATCCGGATTATTTTCATCAGTGTAGTAGAATCGAATCTTCGCTTCGCTCATCCAATAAGCCCGCTTTGAGGACATTTTCATTGAATGCTTGCAATTGTCATAAAAGTATGCCCCGATTGGGGATCGAACCCAGAACCTTTGGCTTAACGCGCCATAGTTCTACCAGTTGAGCTTTCGAAGACACAATACAAACCTTTATTTAAAATTGCTATTTTGTTGTGACTTTTGACATCCATGATATGAATCGAACAGAAGACTGTAATGTAGCTGTCATTACTTAAAGAATACATGAAAAAATCCTATCACTTCTGATCTCCTATGAGGTTGCTTGGTATGAACATAAGGTTTTCAAAGATAAGCGCGATTTGATACGATTGATAGCAATTGTTATAAAAGATATTCTCCGACTGGGGATCGAACCCAGAACCTTTGGCTTAACGCGCATTAGCTCGTCGGGGCTTTCTTTCATTACTATCATTCAATAATAATATAAATGTTAATAATTTGAATGTTGAGGCTTTCAACGCCTCATCGGAAGACGACAGTTATGATGCAGTAAACACACGAGTCTTGCTTGGATAAGCGCGATTATTTGATGGGTAACGCTCATTGTGAGTATTGTGGCAGTTACCGTCATAGTGTTTATTGTTGTGTTGGACCAAAAAGCACCAATGGTTTGGTGAAAAAGTTCACAATATCAAATAGATTTCAACTTTGAATAAGATGATGGCCAACAAGAGAGTATAATCTTACTTTAAGTTAATATAGTAGGTATCTTTTATACTATGTGAAATGGAATATGTTATGTTTTACGTACATTTGAGGGCAAATAAATAATATCTTGAACTTAAATCTTTAACTCGTCTCGCGACAGAATAGCCCGATGGATAAATAACACAATATTATATATTTTACCATTGTCTTTCTTGACAATAGGCTACCTTATATTGAATAACTAAATAACTTTAACCTTAAACCTATTGACATTGTACTTCCTTGAGAGTGGTTGATAAGAGACACACACATTTTCATTATATCATTATATGGCATTGTAAAATAATGAAGAGATAATAATATGTCGTTTGTGACTAGTAGCTTAATTTAAAAGAGACTCGGCATCAACTACCTCGATAGGCGAGCCGCCACTGGTGAGTTACAGATTGCACTTTGTGGATGCATTATTCAATTGACTCGTATTTTGTTATTATCCGTCTAATTCTCAATCATATTTGATTACCTTTGAACGATCTACATAAAAGTGGACTAACTGAAGCCAACGGCGTAGTCTGTGCTTTTAGTTCTAGTCATTGTCTTAGTCTTGTACGCGAGTGAAGTGATTGAGTTTCTCCCTCTCATCATGAATCTTAAGTTGTTGTTTGCTTTGTTTCTTTTAACGTGTGTAACGGCCAAGTGTCCAACGATGTGTAGCCGCATTAATGAGAATAGTATGGATTGCAGCAACGCATCATTGACCAAAGTACCGAGTGGCTGCTTCCAAATTATGTCTCGTGTCGTGCTGTCAAACAACAATATTACAACGTTGAAAAACGATTCATTCCTTTTTGAGAATAAAATGAGAGTACTTGACTTAAGAACCAATGGTTTAAACACAATTGAGGCACATGCCTTCCGTGGACTGTCACAACTGTTGTATTTGGTCCTGGCTGATAATATTATTACCACTATATCACCTAACGTGTTTTATGACAATGCTGAACTAACAGATCTGTTTCTGAACCATAACCCGAACCTAAAGCTACCAGACTCTGGTTTCATTTCACCAAACCTTAAATCTCTTTCTCTAAGTCATTGCGGTTTGCAATACATACCCTCAAAGTTTTTCGCGAATAACTCGAACCTAGTTCGCGTCAACCTTTTGGGAAACCTTCTATCGAGTTTCGATCCAGGGCTAATATCACATTTATCTCACCTTATACTATTAGTTCTGTCAGAAAACCAATTTACTTCGGTGCATTGTGATATAAACCAAATAATGCCACGCGGGGTATATGTTCTCTTTGGAGGGAATCCAGTACCTTGTGATTGTGCTCTTGAGAAGTCAATAACAAGTTGCCGGGAGAAAAATGTGTATAATATTTACACGCCTATAAGTTTACGGAGTGCTTTCGATCTTCGAATCCATAGGACAAACGCTATATATCTGGATGTGTGCGGTCCATCTGCTTTGAGTGTTGACTTTTTCATGGAGAACAATAATTGTACCAAGATCCAATCCTCTTCAGTTGAGAGCTCGCAGTTACCAACTGTATACCAACCTCCAGTAACAAGCTTGTCCACGCCGGTGTACACACCAGACATCTTGAACTACACACCAGACACTCCAGTTTACACACCAGACATCTTGAACTACACACCAGACACTCCAGTTTACACACCAGACATCTTGAACTACACACCAGACACCCCGGTCAACACATACACATCATCATCGGAATACGAGATAAGTCAAGATATTCTGCACTCTAAACCTCCGGGCTGTATTTCCGACAAGGTGTCTACGGACGACGGGGCCACGCACACTGATTCTTGGACAAGCTTAGTTATGTGGTTGGTAACACTAGGGGCTAGTGTTGTGGCGATCATCATTATTGGAACGATTGTTGTGTTATTCAAAATGCTCAAAGGGTTAAGTGACAAATCCATTTCTACCAGATTTTCTACATTGAAAAACGAGGAAGATATACAAGAAAACGCGATCCAATAATTATTAAATATATGTATTAAAAAAAATATATATGTATATATATTTTTTTTAAATATATATATGTATAATATATAATATAATGGTGTAGTCACTTATTTTATTTCTGCCGAAAGTACTAATATATATGTTTTAGATTGGTTTAATAGTAGGCGTCTATGACGCTGTTCTGTTAGTACTTTAGACAAGCTTAATTAAGTCTTAAGTACTAACGTAACAGCGTCATAGTCGGCTACTACAAAAACAAGGTAAAACATCTTAATTCCCAACTCTAGGGTTACAGAGATGGTTTGAATTCTCCAAGTTAATTTCGTATGTAGTCTAATAGGCAGTGCAATCTGCTCTACACATGTTATTAACAATGTACAAAACAAACAAAAAATTAGACAGTTTTAAATTGGTGGCTGCATAGCTAAGTTGATAAGAGCAGAGCCCGGACAGCTAAGGTCCTGGGTTCAAACCCCGGTGAAGTCACGTTTTTAATTACTGTCTAAAGTACTAACATATATATATATATGCAGACATTGTATTTTTGGGTAGTCCGTGTGGTTTTATTATTAGTTCCAACGTTTGGAGATTGAAGATGGGCAGGGAGAACTGCCCGAAACGTTGGAACTAATAATAAAACCACACGGACTACCCGAAAATACAATGTCTGCATATTCAATCCGTGAAAGTCTGCGATATAACATATATATATATATGGGGCTTTTTGCCGCGAATAATTTATTAAAGAAGAGGGCACTGACTTACCCCTCCTCTCCTGACGTTTCGGGAAAGTCGCAACGTCAGGAGAGGAGGGGTAAAGAGTGCCCTCTTCTTTAATAAATTATTCGCGGCAAAAAGCCCCAGTAAAAAACAATATGTTTACATATGTCCGCGAAAATCTGAAATTAAATATATATAATATATATATATATATATATATTTCAAAATATATTTGATGAATGCTGTATATGTGATCTTTGTGATGATTCTAGTACGCGTTCAGATAAAAATATACACTGTTATTTTTACATAGCTTGTCAATATCTTAAAATAGTTAACATGTATACTATGACAGAACAAAGACTTCTATTTAATTAATACTTCAATTATTGGTTACGAAAAGGTTTTTTTATCGATTAAAAATATATAAATCCTGTTAGTAAAAAGCAACTCTTTAAATACAACAAGAACAACGTTTCGTTAATTGAAAAAAAATTCCCGACAATTGGTGAATAAACAAAATTTATTATCAAAAATCTAAAAACAACCATCAAAATGCATTCTAAAAGAATTCATATTGGAGAAAACAGTTAGGCGTACTCGGCAGGCTAATGCAAGTGTGCTACATGCATTGACCTAAAATCAGCCGAATCGCCTTGGTTTGATGTTGTCTTGTGTTTGTTGCCGCCATCTTGTTATTGTTACTCAAGATGGCGGCAGTTGGTGACGTCACTTCATTTCAAGATGCTCTGAAGCGTGGCCAGCATCCTGTACCCGCTCTGCGTCACCTGTAGCAAACACGAGGTCTCGTTATATGCAGGCTAAACTTCGTAGGTTGTGCTTGGGACCATAGATATTGAACACCTTTTGTAGGCTAGACTAGGAAAACGCTTAAGTCCCGCCGCGTTGTTGGATGAGCGTAATTGGTGCATTGAGCTGCCATGTGTTATGCGAATTTTCTGTTGTTCTGTGAAAAAATCATTACTAAGTTGATAATTTTTTTTAAATAATTTAAAATAAATAAAATATAAACTTTAATTTTTAATTTTTTTAATTAATCGTAATTTTTAAAAAAAGAAAAAATCGTAAATATTCGATTTCCATAAGAAATAATTATTCGATTGTGCTCAAATTTTACAACGAATATATGAATTCATAAAATTAAGGTTCTGTGAAAAAATCATTACAATCGGATAAAGAATGTAGGTGTTATTTGTCAAAGAATTGTTTTAAAAAAGAAAAACCCCGTAAATTGCGATTTTTATGAGAAATAATTATTTGATTGCGCTTAAATTTTCCACGAATATATAAATTCATAAATAAAGGTTCTGTGAAAAAATCATTTCAAACGGACAAAGCGTGTAGGTATTATAAATCGAAGAAATTTTTTAAAAATCGTAAAAAATCGTAAAATTGCGATTTTTATGGGATTTTTTTTTTTCAATTGTGCTCAAAACGTGGCAGTTCTAAGTTCAAAGATTTCGAAGGTCTCAATAAAATTGCATCGCAATCGGAGTATCGGTTTAGCCGGAATCGTGCTAACAAACAGACAAAAATACAAAAAAAAAAAAAAAAAAAAAAAACATTCCGGATTTTTTTCTCCAGTGTAGTGAAATGGAATCTTCGCTTCGCTCGCTACGCTCATCCAATTAAATTAAACTAGGAAAACGCTTAAGTCCCGCCGCGTTGTTGGATGAGCGTAATTGGTGCATTGAGCTGCCCTGTGTTATGCGGATTTACTGTTGTTCTGTGAAAAATCATTACTAAGTTGAAGATATTTTTTAAAATTAAATTAAATTTAATAAAAAATTTAATTTAATTTAATAAAAAATTAACTTAAATTTTAATTTTTTTTAATGATTCGTAATTTTAAAAAAGGAAAAAATCGTAATATTGAAATTTTCATAAGAAATAATTATTCGATTGCGCACAAATTTTACACGAATATATTAATTCATAATATTAAGGTTCTGTAAAAAATCATGACAATCGGATAAAGCATGTAGGTGTTATAAGCTGGAGAAATTTTAAAAATTGAAAAAGTCGTAAAATTGCGATTTTCGTAAAAAATATTTTTTTGATAACGCTCAAATTTTACACGAATATATCAATTCATAAAATAAAGGTTCTGTGAAAAAATCATTACAATCGGACAAAGCATGTAGGTGTTGTAAGTCGAAGAAATTGTAAAAAAATCGAAAAAAAATCGTAAAATTGCGATTTTCATGAGAAATTTTTTTTCGATTGTGCTCAAAAAACGTGGGCAGTTCTAAGTTCAGAGATTTCGAAGACCTCCATAAAATTTCATTGCAATCGGAGTATCGGTTTAGCCGGAATCGTGCTAACAAACAGACAAAAATACAAAAAAAAAAAAAAAAAAAAAAAAAAGAAAAAAAAAACATTCCGGATTTTTTTCTCCAGTGTAGTGAAATGGAATCTTCGCTTCGCTCGCTACGCTCGCTACGCTCATCCAATTAAATTAAATTTAATAAAAAATTCAATTAAATTTAATAAAAAATTAACTTAAATTTTAATTTTTTTTAATGATTCGTAATTTTAAAAAAGGAAAAAATCGTAATATTGAAATTTTCATAAGAAATAATTATTCGATTGCGCACAAATTTTACACGAATATATTAATTCATAATAATATTAAGGTTCTGTAAAAAAATCATTACAGTCGGATAAAGCATGTAGGTGTTATAAGCTAAAGAAATTTTAAAAATTGAAAAAAGTCGTAAAATTGCGATTTTCGTAAAAAATATTTTTTTGATAACGCTCAAATTTTACACGAATATATCAATTCATAAAATAAAGGTTCTGTGAAAAAATCATTACAATCGGACAAAGCATGTAGGTGTTGTAAGTCGAAGAAATGTTAAAAAATCGAAAAAAAATCGTAAAATTGCGATTTTCATGAGAATTTTTTTTTTTGATTGTGCTCAAAAACGTGGCAGTTCTAAGTTCAGAGATTTCGAAGACCTCCATAAAATTTCATCGCAATCGGAGTATTGGTTTTAGCCGGAATCGTGCTAACAAACAGACAAAAATACAAAAAAAAAAAAAAAGAAAAAAAAAAGAAAAGAAAAAAAAAACATTCCGGATTTTTTTCTCCAGTGTAGTGAAATGGAATCTTCGCTTCGCTCGCTACGCTCGCTACGCTCATCCAATTAAATTAAAAATTAACTTAATTTTTTTAATTTTTTTTAATTAATCGTAATTGTTAAAACAATCGTAAAATTGCGATTTTTATAAGAAATAATTTCTCGATTGCGCTCAAATTTTACACTAATATATTAATTCATAAAATAAAGGTTCTGCGAAAAAATCATTACAATCGGATAAAGCATGTAGGTGTTATAAGTCAAAGAATTGTTAAAAAATAGAAAAACCTGTAAAATTTCGATTTTTATGATAAATATTTTTTCAATTGCGCTCAAATTTCACAAAAATATCTTAATTCATTAAATAAAGGTTCTGTGCAAAAATCATTAAAATCGGATAAAGCATGTAGGTGTTATAAGTCGAAGAAATTTTTTAAAAATTGAAAAAATCGTAAAATTGCGATTTTCATGAGAAAAAAATTTCCGATTGCGCTCAAAAACGTGGCAGTTCTAAGTTCAGAGATTTCGAAGGCCTCCATAAAATTTCATCGAAATCGGAGTATCGGTTTAGCCGGAATCGTGTGGACAAACAGACAAAAATACAAAAAAAAAAAAAAAAAAAAAAAAAACATTCCGGATTTTTTTCTCCAGTGTAGTGAAATGGAATCTTCGCTTCGCTCGCTACGCTCGCTACGCTCATCCAATTAGCAGTCTCCAATACCTCCGCACAGGCGCGAGCGTAGCAAAGTGAAGAGTCAATCGGCCCATTTCAAGATGGTGATTTGTCGTTTTAATTGATGCTTTTTTAATGCAATAGCGTATTTTACTGGATTGTTTGATATGGTTTTACCTTGTGCAGCATGATATTGAACAAACAAAAACAATAAGTTATTGCATAAGGGATTTTAGTAAACATTTGGTGTTAAAGGCTAGTATGCTTACCTGTCAACCTGGCGGCAATCTTGAGGACTATTCGTGCTACAAATCGCTCCCATTTGATTAACATGTAAACTGGAATTTCAAGATGGCTTCTAATTGTCACGGAAGTGGACCACCAGCTGCTAATCTAGCCTAATATTTAGGGGTTCAATATCTATGCTTGGGACAAGGACCAACACCACAGCACAGCTTGTCTAAGAAATCAACTAACTTCAATGTTTCATATTTCCAGGAATAACCATGTCAAAGCAATTAATCCTGTCAAATAAGATCGTATATTGACGTTTGGAGGAAAAAATTGCGATGTCGCTGAATTTTTGCAGAGACCTTCCTTAAATGATACCTATCAACATACTAAAACTCCCGTACAAATCGGACTGGAGCTTCGGCCGCCATATTGGAAAATGGCGGTAAAAAAGTGTTGTTTATCAAATATCTCCAAATTTGTTTGAGATAAACAAAATATCTCAATGGCAAAAATATTCCCCATTTAATTCTCTACAAAACAGGTGTCTTCTATAGTTTTGGTAGGGTCAAAGGTTACGTCACAAAATCGTGGTTTATATGTTGCTCATTGGAGTACCAGCTTATTTCCAAAATTTTTACGCCCAGCATCAAACAATGCCGGTAAATCCGTAAGAAAAACGATTTAAATACAAAAGGACTTTTGTACGGCGTTCATGAAAGCTACCATTAGAATTTAAAAAAATCAGGTCCGCGAAATCGAATTTTGCATTTACCCGAATTTGGGTTTTTTCCCTTGTTGGCATTTCCTCAAAAATGCCCTTTTTTGACTGTCCATTATTAAGCACTAAATAGCATTGGAGGAAAAATTCTTCCTACGCACATTGAAATGACTCAAATAATGATCCGATTACAACTAAAGTTTAAATCCACTATGGCTGCTAGTTCCTAATATCCACAACATCAAAGTGAATTATGTAACAAAATAAGTGTAAAAACAGCACGAAAACAGTATTCATATTGTGAATATAAGGAATAAGCAGTCATATTGGATTTAAACTTTGGTTGTAATCGGATCATTATTTAAGTCATTTCAATGTGCGTAGAAAGAATTTTTCCTCCAATGCTATTTAGTGCTTAATAATGGACAGTAAAATATGGCATTTTTAGGAAATGCCAACAATGGAAAATCCCAAATTCCGGGTATATGCAAAATCCGATTTCGCAGAACTGATTTTTAAAAATACTAATGGTAGCTTTCATAAACCCCGTACAAAAGTCTTTTTGAATTTAAATCGATTTCTTACGGATTTACTGGGCATTGTTTGATGCTGGGCGTAAAAATTTGGAAATTAGCTGGTACTCCAATAAGCAACATATAAACCACGATTTTGTGACGTAACCTTTGCCTCTACCAAAACTATAGAAGACACCTGTTTTGTAGAGAATTAAATGAAGAATATTTTTGCCATTGAGATATTTTGTCTATATCAAACAAATTTGGAGATATTTGGATAACAAACACTTTTGACCGCCATTTTCCAATATGGCGGCCGAAGCTCCAGTCCGATTGTAGGGGAGTTTTAGTATGTTGATAAGTATCCTTTAAGGAAGGTCTCTGCAAAAATTCAGCGACATCGCAATTTTTTCCTCCTAAAATTCTTATTTGACAGGATTAAATGGAAACTACTTAATAGTTCAAATTTGTAAACAGTTTGGTATTTTCTATGGACACAACAGCCTAGTAATTTTCTACTAATTAAACTTGCAATGTTTAGCTTGATGCCTTAACGATCTTCTGTCGTCCATTTCAGCTCGTCAGATACATTGTTGTTGTAGTGATTCTAAAAGTTGCAGGAAAAGTATGAAACTAACAACATATATTTTAAGGTAATGCCATGCTCATGCTCTTCGTTACCAGCCTAATAAAGATTCGGTTTAAGTTTCAATATCAATTGTCAAAATGTTTTCGGATTTATGTGAAAGCTGCATTTGGTGACAAGTAAAAACAAATGTATAAAGAACGTTTCGTTTGTGCTTATTATTTTTTAATTCCAAAAAATACTATGCGAAGTAATTGATAACTACTAGTAAGTGGAATGATCCTCGAAAGAGGAGGACGAAATTGGACTAAAGAGAGAAGAAGCCAAGATAATTAAAGAAGAAAAATACATGACAAGCCGATGTTAAAAAAACTCAGTGTTTCCAAGGTAACAGCTGGTTAGCCACCCCCTGAACCGACTACGCTGGAAACAAAAGTATGGAGATGTATTTAAATAAATAAGTTACATTATAATTTAAGTGATGAAGTGGGTGTTGTACTGCAATTAGCAAGTTAGGTATTTTATTATGGACCCAGTAGATTTAATAACGTGCAATCGTTGCCTAAAGGAAGTTGTGAAAAATAGATTTGAAAAGTACCATTGGGAAAATGATTCTTGGCTTTCGAATGATGAGCAAATGATGGGACTTTTCAATTGATAGTCGGGCTGTCAAAAACTCTTCGCCGGGAGCAAGGAAGGTTCAAATTTTTATCCATTAATTCTAGCAGTGCTTGTTGTTGTTGTTGTTGTTGTTGTTGTTGTTGTTGTTGTTGTTGTTGTTATCGTACCCACCTCTCCAAAGAGCTTGAGTGACAGAGGGTCCAGTCCAACAGGTTTAAACAAGACTGGGCTGCTAGCTCTGATCATGACGATCATCAGAGATTTGTTGTAGCTCCTTGAAGCTCCCAGCCAATCACAGTCGTAGGCTGCCCGACTGACCATCGTACTCTTGAGCGAGAAAAATATATAATATATAATTATATTATTGATAAGGCCAGCGATGGTTGTCATAATCTTGGGTACTTGTACACACCACATTTGAATACAAATGGCAAATTAAATAGGGGGTACGAACATTCCTTCTAGGAAAAAAAGATTGAAACATGCTCAAAATCACTTTCAGGATGCTGGTTACCCCTCATTCTCCTGCTCCTCCTCTTGCACCTCTTTCGCTTACTACTTCTTCTAATATTCCCTTAGTTCCAATTAGCCATATAGTTCAAACTGGCGCACGCTTTGCTCTGACGCCGTCGCAGCCTTACACAATCACCTAGCATTTACTTTGTTTAGAGTAAATAAACGTAATTTCACTTATATTCTAGTTATTTTATTATCTTTAATACTCTTTCATTTTTTCTGGGCAATATTTATGGTTTAAATTTTTTTTAAATTTTACGTAGCCCATATTGTATGTTATATTGCTATTTTCTATACTTGTCCAGAAATGTTTTTTCTTACTTTTTCGGATGCGTAACAACAATTTTGTGCAGTTCAAAATTGAGCATGCTAGTCTATATTAAAATTACAATATTTAAGAATCTCTTTGTTTCTCTTGTCTACCCTTTTGCTTGTTTTCATAAATAGAATTTATACTAGCCATGCAGTTAACATGTTGGTTTGTTATCAGTTTGAACAACTTGTTTTAAGATTTTTTTAAAATTTATTCTATTTCTATTACTCTGGGTCGTCGTCGGGGAACCCCTACCCTTTGACTACCTCCCCAACGGCGACGACAATGACAACACGGACGAGTGACACAGACGAAGACGACCACGACGTGGGGGAACCTTTGCCCTCCCCATACGCTTGTGGCTGGTTCTGACCAGCACAGGCCTGTCCACCCCTTGTTCCCCCCGCGTCTGCCCTGACGTTCCACCCCTTGGAAAGATGTGTACACGGTGGTAACTCATACCAGAGTCGATATAGAAGTTTAACTTCTTTATCGACTCTGCTCATACCAATAGAAATGGTTTTATCTTGGAGGCGCTAATAATCTTTGCTGTTACAGCGCCCTAAAACTACTAATACTAATACTATTGTGTTGTTGTTCCTGAGTTGGTTAGGGAGATGTTAGTTGCATTACCTGGTCGGTGACTAGGTTGGCCAGCCAGTTGTATGCGAAGAAGAGGACAACCAGGTAGACAGTGATGGACAGAAAGATGAACTCCTTCAAGGTCACTGACGTCACCTGGTACAAGATTGCAACTTTAGGTTTGTCTCAAAACGTACTCCATTAAAAAACATCCAGCCGATAAACGATTGAAGACAATGCGCTCAACTATACATGAGGTTTGAATTAAGATTAGATCTGTGCTTTGATGCCATTGAGAGGATGATTTTTTTTTAACAATTTATCCACAGAAAATACGGTAAAATACGGCCAAAAATGATCTATTGTAAAAATTCACACAAAAACAGATCCAAAGGTACTCAAATTAGAATAGCATATTAGCATAGATGTAGCTTTCCATTACACGTCAGAGTTTACTTGAGACTTCAGGCTCTTTAGGTTTGGCAAACAGACGTGTTTCTGTGAGATATGTGTTGTGCTCAATTCTGGCAGGGAAGTGCCCCCTAATAATCTAAACTCTGTTCTAACTATGTTGGGTTAAGTAGTGTTCATGGTGCGAATTGACGGCTTGACAGAGGGGGGGGGGGGTGATATGGATGATAATAGAAATTGCCTGAGCTGTAAGGGGTCTGGGGCATAGCCCCAGCAGCCGGTGGCCAGTTATTTGGGGGTATTATTGTCCTCGAGATGGCATAAGAAGCAATCTGATGTATTATTTTGAAAGGATAAAGAGTCCATTGGATGGTTTTTTAATGTACACACCCTTTCTGGATAGGAATATTATGTGTAAATTGACGCATTAATTTTTAACGTAATGAGATAAAGACACTTGATATGAGATGAGATAGGTATCCAGAGGTAGGTAGGTATTTAGCCATCATCGGCGAGGATACTTTCAGTAATACAGAACCAGGGACGAAATTACCAGAGGGGGAAATTCCCCTCGTCCCTCTGTCAATTCGCACCCTAATGGTGGTTTTCCACCATTGTCTAGGGCATAAAACTGTTTATACTAAGCTTGCCAGACTCAGTGTTCTTCCTCATTATCTTTCCCCTTCCTCTCCAACAATTTTACTTAATTCGCTTCTTTCCTTCCACAGCGTAACTCTTGCCACATGCTCCCACACTTCATCTCGTTTTCTAACATCATCTTTAAAAAATAAAAATTCCCCATTGCTCTCATAATTGATAAAATAATATATTTAAATCTATTGGTCGTCCCACTGTTTTATTTACTAAAACGCGTGATACGCATTCTGAAAAAAGGATTTTTTCAAATGTGTGGGGTGCCGCCTCCAAATCTCACCATGCTTAGTCCCCTTAGTAAAACACTTGCTAGTAGCGGGAAGCAACCTACACCTATGCTATATGCTATTCAATTTTCAGTACTTTTTAATGCGTTTTAAATGCAGATTTTTACAAAATTGCAGTTTCGTCAATTCTTTGCGAATATTTGGTGTGTGTATGTATTAGAAAATAAATTGTTTATAAATAAACTTTAATGGCATACTACCACTGGCGTACATCCAAGCCTAATAAAGAACCTCGTGTAAACATCACCGATCTACATTTTTTATTTATTTATTATCATGCATATTACAACAGAGTACAAATACTCCACAAGTGCAAATCATAGCATAGCCTAATGGATAGAAAACATAAACTTATTGACATTAAAATATACAATATACATAAACTGATACATGTAACTCTTTAAAATATTTGAAATTATCAATCTAAATGTGAAACTATCAAAATTATAAACAATGAAAATTGATAACAGATATTATTGAAAGAAAAGAAATGAAAAATGCATATTAAAGAAGAGACTAATGGAAATAAGCTAGTGAGTAAATTATAATGTTAATATCCTAAAGCTTGAGTAATCACAGATTTAAATTTAAAAATATTTTGTGAGTAGAGATCAATGTCTGTTCCTTCAAGAGGTTTTAACATATTAAATGAATGTCAATGCTGCAATCTGTTGATGCATGAATTTTTAGTATAATAATTAGTCTGTCAATGAGTCGCAACAACAACTAAGCAACTAACTGAACGAGTACTATGTGACATTTTTATGTTCAATATAGATCCAGGGACGTGGGTAAACAGGCAGTCAGTGATTCTCTTATATTACATCAAACATTGCATGGTGCCGGGGGTTGGGGGGGGGGGAAGGAATTAAAATGTGGGTCTACCTACATAGTACACAGACCTGGTAATAGCTTATAACACACTTGCAAAGAATGTTAGTCTTGTGATAAGAGTCTCTGCTTCCAATCCAGATGATCCACGGTTGGAGTTTAGAAGTTGAGAAGTTTTTAACCTTCTGAAGTAGACTGACGTCCATATTATCTATCGTGGTTTAGAAATATGTAAACGGCAACTTTGGAGCCGTACTAGCAACGAGGCACGTTTGATTCATTTCCCTTGAGCCAAGATTTGCAGTCTGATTGTTTCACGATTGAGGAATGGATGAAGTATAGCGTGCTGGTAAATTCATACAAAGTATTGAAAGGTATGTTTTCAGGTATTCTACCCAATATTTTTAAAATTGTTGATCGTGATAGAAATTCTACTTTAATAAACTCATTGGAAGTTCCTAGATAAAATTCTGAAGGATTTAGAAAGTCATTTATGTACAGAGGCGTATCCTATTGGAATTAAATTTCTTATGATATTAGAAGCCAGTTTACTGATCTGGGAATTTTACAATTTAAATGTAAAATTGAAACAATGATAATGAATCAAAGAGCAAAAAATTAATTTTTCTATTTATTTGTAGGTTATTGTCTGTGTGTTTGTGTAATGTTAATTTACCTTCATAAGTTCTTATTAATTATTTTGCTTTTCTCTTTGTTTGTTCATTATTGCTTTGATTATGATATAAACAATGTATTTTCAATTATATTTTTCTGCCTAGATTGTCTGGTTGCCGCCCACTGATGGAGCTTGCAACTTGAGTTAGGTGTCCTGTATCATTGCTGTGATCAGTTTGACATGAAAAATTTGAAATAATTATAAGTTATTTCTGATATAATTATATATGTATATGAGTCAAGATTTTTTGGACTAAAATGTTATCAAGATTTGAACACAAAAATGAAGATTGAACACAAGAATAAAGATTTCGCGTTCGGTGGTTTCTTCCGCGAAAGTTTTTGATTTACTCCCTGATTTGCTGTTCCTGATTTTTGGCAAACCTCATATTCGTTTGAGTGGGATCGTCTAATAAATGAGTTTTTTACTTTTCGTTTGTTTCTTTTCTTTTCATTCTCCACCCTTTTTTATATTTGATTCATTCATTAAATGCATATAATATAATTTTTATTTGTTACCAAAATTGTTGTGTTAAATGCATTGTTGTTGTAATGCTACTATTTCAAATATTTACGAAAATGTAGTTTATTGTTGTTTCTGCATCTAAGTAATTAGATTTATTTAGTTGTCCTTCTTTGTAAATCAGTTTTTATAACTGAATAGGATAGACGTTAAATAAATAAATAAATAAATAATAAATAAATAAATAAATAAATAAATAAATAAATTCTAAGGTTGTAGTCAAGTCTCGTTGATTCTGGCGCTTTCCGTGGTTGGAATTATATCCAGCTTGATTGATCGGTGTTTCATTGAGCGAGCGAAGCGAGCGTCTCCACTTGACTCTTATGGCTCGAATGTCTGGTTTTTTTTTTTTTTCTGTTACTGCTTCGGTACAGGTCGCACCGTTTCTCTGATCGACCTGAAATTTTGCACACATGTACATACCACCTAGGCGGGTTGCTGTATAGTTTTTGAACAAAATCCGATCGTTGGTTATAAAAAATAATAATAAAAAAAAAAAATGTTCCGATCGTTATGAAATTTTGCAGGGTCAATAAGTACAACATTCTCTCCTATTTTCCAAATTTTCAGCTAAATCGGTCAAGACCTTAAAGGCTTATTGGTAATCATAATTCGAAAAATGATGTTAAAAAATGAAGGAGGCAGTGAAGATACAAAAATACACTTTAGAAGACATGACCGTGAATTAGTACAATGCAAAGATGTTGGAATACACTGTAAAAAAAAAAATTGTAAAATTACATATACTGTAGTTGGCAGCAAAGCTGCCAACTACAGTATATGCAATTTTACAACTACACTATTAATGCAATAATACATCGGAAAGTTTGTTAAATTGCATTTAGATTTGTAAATATACAACTCATCTGTATATGTTGAGTTACAAAACACTTTGTTGAGTTACCACTTTAGTTGTAAATTTACACTTCCTATGTACTAGTAAAACCTCCCTTTTGCTTTATTGCCATTTAGTTTGTAGCTTTACATGTGCGTTGTAGTGTTATTTTACCATATTTTGTAGGGTCCATTAATTGTTATTTCACTTCCTATGTATAGT